>CAUYRH010181351.1:0-13497 GCA_963574655.1 Perodicticus potto | reverse complement strand
TAAAGGAGAGTTTCAAAAAACAGATCATGCCAAATCTTATAGATAATAGAAAAAGAAGAAATATTTTAAAATCATTCTACTTGATCTACAGTGCTCTTTATGTGCATGGCACTAGCTAAACAGCAATAAATTAGACAAAATTGTTTGCCTTGTGGCACTTACACTTAGCTGGGGAAACTAAACAATAAATAAGTAAAATACTGTATGTAGTATATTGGACAGTGATACATGCTAAGGAGAAAAAGAAAGCAAGGACTGATTGTCCCGGTGGCAGGTTGAAATTTAGGTATCCATGGAAGATCTCACAGGAGAGTTTACTTTTGAATAACATCTGAAGGAAAGTATGGAGCTAACCATGTAGGTCTCTGAGAAAGCATTTTCCAACAAAGGGAATGGCCGTGCAAAGTCCCTGAAACAGGACTGTGCCTATTGAGGTAAGGAACAGAGAGGAAGCCATCATAGCTAAGCACGAGAGGTGGATGAGATGAACACAGTGGGGAAGGAGGCCACAAGTGCACTGTGGCGTTTATTACAGAGAGCCTTTGGAAGATTCTGAGCAGAGGAGGGATATAATCTGGCTGATATTTAGCAGGATCCCTTTGGATACATTGCTGAGTAGACTGAAGATGAACAAGAGCAGCTGCAGTTTGACCTGTAAAGAGACTGCACAGTAATCCAGGTAAGATGACGGTGGTTTGCACTAAGGTAGTAGCAGTGGTGTGGTGAGAAGTGGTTGAAATCTGGATATAATTTGAAGAGAGAACCAATGAGATTTCCTAACTTTGGATATGGAGTATGAGAAAGAAAGAAGTAAGGGATGACACCAAGGTTTTTGGCCTGCACAGTTGAACTGAATTGCCTTTAACTGGGATAGGGAAGGGCAGGCTTGAGGGGAAGTATTCAGAAGTCGATTTGGGGCATGTTAAACTTGAGGTGCTATTAGCCATGCTTTTACTAGAAGTGTTCTGAAGGCAGAGACACAGGTCTAGATTTCATGGGAGAGATCTAGACAAAAAAGACTTACAAATCATAGGTATTTTACCATTACTTCATAAATTGTGTAGGTTAAGAATTCAGGTGGGGTTCTTCTGGGAAGTTTTGTTCCTTATGTATCAACTGAAGTCATTCATTGGTGTCTAGTTGGCTGTTCTAGTAGAGTCCAAGACAGCTTCGCTCACATGTCTGGTCTTTTGGCAGGGGTGCTTAGAAGCTTAGGTTCAACCGGAGCTATCGACATGTGGCCCCTCCAGCATGGCAGACTGCTCACATGATTGACTAGCTCCCTCAAGAGGAAGCATTCCTAGAGAATGAGGACCTAGCTTAAGAAGTCACACAGCTTCACTTCCATCCAGTTGATTATCAACAAGTTTTATACGTCCAGCCCCAAATTGAACATGGAGGAGTAAGATTCCACCTTTTAATGGAGATGTGGCACTGTCACATATAGAAAGCCAAATGGGATGTGTGTATTGTGACTGTCTTTGGAAAATAGTCTGCCACACCACCCCTTCTCAAGGCCACACCCAGTAGTCCTCTAAATCTTAACTTTAAATTTCCAGGCTTTCACTCACCATCTGTCCTGCTCCCTTAACTTTGTGCACCCAGTTGAGAACTTTTTCAAAAATCTTTGGGACTTCAATCCATTGACCCCTGATTTTTTCACTCATCATCTCTGTCATGCTCTCATTACCCTGCTTACCCAGCTTTAGAGTCTAGGGTGCATCATTATAATTACTCCCTTACAAATAAAGCACCCTTAAGTCCTATTACCTTGCTCCCTTTATACCTGGTAAAGCTTCAATCTTCATTAAATCTGTCCATCTACTTCATTTCTCCACCAGTGCAGCTCAACATTACAGGAGTTGATTGGTATCACTTTAAATCTGGGCTTCCAGGTTAAGATGTCAGATTACTATACTCATCTAACTTCACTCCCTCCAAAGCCTCACTAACACTGCAGTGAAAAGAGAATTGGATGGAAAGACAGATAGGTAGATGGGTATATAGATAGATGATGATAGATAGATATTTGGATACCCCCACTGAAAAAAATCTCAAGTATGAGAAAAACAGGCAGGAAAAGAGACAACAGCAACAAAATTTTGCAATCTGGAAAGTAGATGAGGGGATAGAAACTGACTTAGCAGGACAGAGATAGACAAATTCTGAACTGGTGGTGCAGAAAGCTGAAAAACACCGTGATTTACTGAAGAATCTTCTGAATGTTCCAGAACTAGGAGTAGTGGGGAGGTCAACATAAAAAGAATTGAGTAAAAGCTGAGAAACAAGAACCTAAATTCCTCCCCCATTTCATTCAGTAGTGCAGCTCAGTGTGGCTCTACTACAGCCTGAGTCTGGTAAATGGACTCTGGGGTCTGCCTTCCTCTGCAAAAATAGTTGGGATGGGGTGGGGTGGGAAAGGAGCAGGGAAAATGCACGAACACAAGTGCATTCCCAAGCTAGATATTTCCTGGGGCTCTGAAGCCTAGAAGCCAAAGAATCAATTAAGTAATCATTGTAATTTTGAAGGAAGGGTGGTCAGGAAAGAAGGAGGTCTATACCTTCTGATGTTTCAGATCTGCAGCCAGACCCTGTATTCCTATTTTCAAAGTCTCACCACAAGGAAATTCTTTCCTCTCTCAAGGCTAGTGTTTAATCTATACTCAAATTCCCAGATGTACTGAGCTGAATAATAGTATCTTCCCCCAACCAAAAAAAAAGTCTACCTGGAACCTGTGAATGTGACTTTATCTGGAATAGTGACTTTGCAGATGTAGTCAGCATGAGCTCATGCTGGACTGGAGTGGATCCTGTAAGCAGTACGACTAGTGACCTTATAAGAAGAGGCCAATTTGGACCCAGACACGCAGAGACAATGCCATGCAGTGAGTAAGGCAAAGATTGGAGTTGTGCTGCCACAAGCTCAGGACTGCAAAGATTGTCAGCAGCCATGGAAGCCAAGAGAAAATTGTGGAATAAATTCTTCCTGTGAGTCCCCGAGAAGGAACCAGGATACTGAATAAACTCTGGCCTCTTGAACTATGAGAAAATGACTTGTTGTTTTAAGCCCCCCTTAATGTATAATGTGTTAGAGCAGCCCCAGAAAGCCAAAACACCAAGCATTCCTAAGAAGAGGCCTTAGTCCAGCATCATTTTCCTACTACCCTGATAGAGAGAGCAGCCTCTCTCCTGGTGCTTTGATCTGTGGTCCCCACATGGGCCTATTTCAGTTTCCTGTTCTCCATTCTTTCGTGGTTCACTTCCTTGTTGGGGTGTGTTGTGTCCTCCATTAGCAGCCTTAATGAAAATATCTATGGGGCCTCCAGCTTATATTCAGCCTAGACAAATTAGTTCCCCAAACCCCAATCACCTAGTTCAGGTCAGCCAGATTGACATATTTTCAGGGAACAGTCTTCATTCTTTTAATATTATTAAAGTAAAGCAATTATTTGAATCAAGTCAGTACTATTTTTATAAGTCAACTCATGATGCCAAACAAAACTTATCCCACGATGTTTCTGTGTCAGCTCTAAGAAGCAGACAACAAACTAGGACCGGTTGTGCAATTCTACCAGAAATGCTATGGGAAGGCTACAGGGGAGAGGGGGCAGGAGAAGATGGGAGAGCCTCAAGCTGGGCTGTTGACCTGACACCTATGAAGGAAGGAAGGGCTTGCGGGAGGAGAGTCCAGGCAGCAGTGCAGCTCTGAATTCTCAGCCTTGGGAGCACCAGAGCAAAGACATTTAGGAGAGGTCTCCATTAGGAATGGCCCATCACTCCTATCCCTACCAAGCTCAGTCACCAGAGATGCCCAGGGACCGTCACATCAGTATGAACAGTGTGGTGGATTCTGAAGGTACACAAGCTGGGGACTATCTGCAAACTATACTTCTTGGATCAGAAGAGATCTAACAATGCTGCTGCAACTTTCAGACATACAAGTGCTGACATAAAAAGGCTATCAAACTGCACACAAACTTTATGGGAAAAAAAAAAGGCTATCGCAGTTCTGACTTGTCTCCTGGTTTTTTAAACAAAAATACAGACTTGAAATAAGTGAATTTTCAGTCATAACAGGCTTAACGTGTCTTTGTAGGAGTCTATTCCCAATATCATTTATATTTGGCCTAAGATTTAATTATGAACTGTGGTCAACTTTTAATTGCTCATTATGGTAGACAGGTACAGTAGTACAAGTACAGTACAAATTATCCTAATTATTTGTAGTCAGCTTTGGCATGTATATTTTTTCTATGAAGCGAATGTATTTTTTTAAGTTGTGGTAAAACATATACAACATAAAAATTACCTTTGGAACCATTTTTTAAGTGTTCAGTTTTTTTGAAGTACACTCACATTGTGCAATAGTCCCACTGACCATTACCAGAACTTTTCATTAGCCCAAAGCCCTGAACCCTTTAAATATAGCTCTCCATCCCACTCCACTCTCCAGCCCCTCCTAGCCATTATTCTATGTGTCTCTCTGAATTTGACTATTTGAGATACCTCATATAAGTGGAGTCATTCAATATTTCTTCTTTTGTGTCTGATTTATTCCACTTAGCATAACATTTTCGAGGTTAATTCATATTGTAGCATGTATCAGAATTTCATTTCTTTTTAAGGCTGAATAATAGTTCATTGTATATATATATAAATATATATACAATAGTTTGATTATCCAGTCATCTGTTGGTGAACATAAGCTATTGTGTATAATGCTACTGTGAACATTAATGTACTAGAATACATTTTGAACTTACAATTGAATGAGTCTCTCTGGCCTGAAAAACTGATGGCATGCAAAAAAAAAAAAAAAGAGTAGTATTATATAATATAATAATGAGTTGATTCTGAATACACTAGTTAATTGTGCAGCATTCTCTGCCTTCTCTGCCCTTCTTCCAGGTGCTTGGTGAAATATATAAGCACTTCAGTGCTTGCCAAATCCAACTGTCCTCTTTCTACACTTACTGATTTACCCCTAACCCATGCACATGTTCTATTTTCATGGTTCCAAAAACTAGAAAAGAACTTTAGAAATTTTGGCCAGAAATTTAAAACATTTTACTTATTTTGATCGATGGAATTATCAATCCCAGTTCTTTCCTCCAGTGTAGTAATATTGTATGTTCATATTCTCAACATGATCTCATGATGGTGAAATGGGCTTTCCTGCCCCTTGACCTTGGACTTGGTTTTGTGACTTGCTTTGGTCTGTAGGATTTTAGTGTCTGTGATGTGAGAGAGGCTAAGGTGTACTTTTGAGTTTGGCCTTGCTTTCTTGCACAGACCCTCAAACTAACCAAGCCTAATGGACCCACAGCCTGAAGCAGAGCCATCTGAATCTATCGACCAGAGAGTGCCACAAATACTTATTGTTGCAAACTACTGATATTTTTGTGGTTGTTTGTCAAGCAAAAATAGCTGATAAATACTCAGAAGTGACATCAATTCTGGGATTAAGTGGTGAGCAGCAAAGAAATTATTATAGGAAATAAGAAAAATAGTGGCCTGCATTGTGTAGTAGCAAAACATTTCGTAAAAGTGTCACTTGAGCTGACTTGGAAGGCAAAACAATGTACCTAATTAACAAAGATTTGGGCAAGACATTTTAGGTGGAATGTTAAAAGCATAAGGTGCATTTAATAAGGTACTAAAGAAACAGATGAACTCAGCAAAGGTCAAGAAAAAGTGACATCTATGGTGCTGTTGTAAGATAGGACCTTGGGGTAAAGATCATGTCTAGGATATAGTGGTAACCTCTGTTACTAAGGCTTCTGAAAGAACAAAGGGGTGTCTAGTAGACTCAGATGGTGAAACAACTCCCAGAAATCTTATGGGCAAAGTCCCATAGAAGCCTGGATATGCCCATAGTAGTGGTAATTAAGTTGAGAGAGATAAAAGTTTATATCAAGAAGGATTGTGGATGAGCTTTTTGGCATGTTAAGTTCATTGGAATCAAACAGATAGAAACCACACAATGTTTCTGAGAGACTCATATTGACAAAAGTGCTTCCAATCTAAAAGACTGGAACTGTTCACAGTGTAAACAGACCCTGGACCTCAGCTTTCTATAGGCAAGAAGGGATCTGAAAAAAAGAGCTCAGGCAACAATGCCATGTTCTCTAGTGTTCTCTTCACTAAGAGCAAGAGGGGATGATGAAATGGGACAGAGCCAAGAGCAATGGGAAAAAGTGGACTTGAGGGCTATCCCTGAGAAGCAGAATGGGGGTCTAATCCAGGAACATTCCTACTGCAGGGTAGGGGGACCCAACTAGTTCATAAGAGGGATTCCTGCAAGATTTGACTAATGGGATTTCAGAATTGCTATGGGCCAGTTGATTGCTATGTGCTTGACTATTCTTCACTTTTTCAAATGGAAGTATTTGTTACAGTTATCTTTTCCCTTTTCCACCATTTTACATTAGATGTACCAATTGTCTTTTGCTAGTTAATTATCTGTTGCTAAGTAACAAATTGCCCCCCCCCAAAATTTAGCAGTTTAAAAAAACATGTATTTATTGTTTCATAGTATTTGTGAATCTAAGTTCCAGGAACGCTTAACTGGGTTTTCTGATTCAAGATCTGTAACAAGCCTTCATTCAAGTTGTCAGCCAGGATTAAGGACTCATCTGAAGGTTTGTTTGGGGAAGGATCCACTCCCAAATTCACTAACATAGTTGCAAAGATTCAGTTCTTTGAGGGCTGTTAGACTGAGGGCTTCAATTCCTTGTTGGCAATTGGCCAAAAGTCCATTCTGTTCCTTGCTATGTGAGCCCCCTCAACATGGTACCTTGCTTAATTGGAATCAGCAAAAGAGACAGACAAAAGGAGAGGAGACGAGAGGAGAGATAGAAGAAAGACAGAGGAGAGAGGGGGGATATATAGGAGAGAGAGAGAGAGATTGCTAGCAAGATAGACTATCTTATGTAACCTAATCACAAAAGTGACATAGTCTATTGGTAAAAAGTGAGTTACTCATGGGAAGAGGATAACACAAGCTTACAAATATCAGGAGGCAAGCAATCATGAGGGACCATGTTAGAAGCTGCCTACCAAAGGTATGTAGGAGGTGGATAATTTCTGTTCAGTTTATAGGTCTCTGGATCAAAGTAGCAGCAATTGGACCTGATGTAGATCACAAGATCACACATGCCGTGACTTGAGGCTTTGGGGGAGCGGTGGTCACAGGTTGGGACTGAGAGAGTTTCGCATGTGGAAAGGGTGTGAATAGTTGTCCATGAGGACAAATGTGATAGATTGAATAATCCTTCTCAATTCATCATTCCCCTAATGTAATACCTTTTCTATGGTCTAATGGTAGACAGTGTATAGTACCCCTCCCATTGTGGGACTTGTTATTTCTGTAGTTGGTAGGAACTAAAGATATAAATAAGTTCAGGAAAAGTTTAGATGAATCTATGAATGGTAAATCTGGATTTGAATATTAAAGGAAACCAGGGAGTTTGAAATACATCCCAAAACTTCTGAGGCCAACATTAATGGAGTACTATGAAACTTTGAAACCACAGGCTGGTTAGACCATTGGGCTGACCCAGTATTGCATTTCTTATATTCATATCATTTGGTTTTTAAAAATAAATACACATTTTAGTATAAATTCCTAAGGGAAACATGTAGTTTATTTGAAAAGACTGTAACTTTTTCCCCCCATGTTTCTTTTAAACTAATTACAAGGAATTCAGAGACACTCTAAACCAAGGGAAGTAAGAAAAGAAACTCTACCAAATAATGTGTCTTATTTTAAGGACTCATACCTATACTCTGCATGTGGGAGATGAGGTGGGATTTTGAACATAGGATCTTGGCCTCCAGGTAAGAAATTGTATGGACCCTAAAATTGTCCTGTGAACAGACAAAATCTTTTGAAACCAAAAAGTGGTTCAGATTACTACCATTTGCTTTACAAAATTGCCTCCCTGAAAAAAAAAAAACAACCCAACTGTTTTACCATACTCTATAAGTCTCAAATCATTATGGTCTGGGAAAAATGCTCATGAGACTGGGATAGCAATAATTACTTCAAATGAATGAATAAAAGAAAGAAAGATACTGTGTTTTTTCCAGGCAACATTTAAATGCAGAAGCTTTCATTTTAGATGCAGTAAATACCACAGAAGCCAGTAGATAAAGATGATGTCCCAACTCCCAAAACCATACCAAAAGGAGTGGGAATTCTACTCAGACAACTGAGACAAGGATTATGGGTAAATACTGCAAGCTTTATTCGTCAGAAATAATACTAAGTCCAAGTTATGTTGCTGCATAACTGTCTTTTAGATATATTTAGTGATGCCAAATGTAGTAAATTGTTTAAATAGAGTCACAAAGTAGATGACAATTTAGGGTAATCTCATGCCTAGACTTTTGTAACAAAAACATTTCTGGTTCATTAGTCATTTGAATCCTTGTTAACAGCTCTTCTTTTCCCACTTACCCTCTAGTGCAGGTATTAACAAAATTTGAAATGACTGGAAAATCTACCAAGTGCCTATTATCATCAGCCTCCACATAATCTAACTTGAATGTTAGATCATAAGTGTGCAATGAAAGGTGTGGGAGCGAAAACTAGAAAAACCTGAAAAGACATTATTCCACAAAGAGCAAGAAGGAGAGTAATTCTGAAGATAGATCTTCTGGTAAGTCAGAAATTAAAGTCTTATTCATGTGAAACAAATTAATTTAACATGATTATCTTCTAAATAATTCTCCAAGACTGCCTCGGAAGGCAGGAAGTTATCAGTCATAGATCTTTCCATTGTGGTCTGGAGTCAGGTATAAGAGGGCTCTACCAAGGTTCTGTGGTTATTAAAGGGACACGGACACGGAACTGAGCTGTAACTATGAACTCTCGTTAATTAGATAAGGCTTGCTCATCTTTGTAGGAGCCAAACAGAAACCAACTTCTGTTCTTACCAGGGATGCTCCCTCAAAAAGCATCCTCCAGTGTATCTACACAGATCCAAGTCAAAGCCCAGGAAAGTAAAGCCCAGGGAAAGCTAAGCATTCTCTCTCCCACCTCTGTAAGGGTCGGTTTTTCAAGTGTATTTCCTATTTCAGTGCCATCTTCCTCCATATGAAAGATATAGGGACTATCCACCAAAGTGGGGGCCTGAGCAGAATATTCCTATTGAGACAGAACACTGTAATCTTCATGTCTGTTGAAGAATGACAGAGGCATGGGGACAATTTTCTTTCTTTTTTTTTAAGTTCAGATTATTATGAGATACAAACAATTAGGTTACAATGTTTGTATTTGTTAGGTAAAGTGCCTGTTGTGTTTGTGTCAGGACTGTTTTCATCTATTCTCCCAACCTCATGACCCACCTGCAGGGTCATGCCTCTGTCTACCTTCCACCACTCAATCTGTTTGCAGTCTCAGTTCATACTTAGAAATAGTGGAGGTGCCACATCGCCACATATTCTAAATAATGTTTCTATGCTGTCACCTTTCTCCTTATCACCTCTCCATCGATATAAATCCCACATAAAATGCTTTTCCCAGAATAAGCCAAATTTAGTGTCGTTAAATGATTGGTGGGCATATATGGAAAATATAATCTACTCTTTTATTTCTAATGACATGCTAACATGGTTGATAGCTATTAGAAAAAAAATTTAAAAGAGCATTTTATTGGTCAAGAACACTGTAAACCCCTGATTAACCAGAGAGGTTTCAGTTCCTAGGGAATATGTGAAATGTCTACACAACCAAATCTTACCTATAAAAACTCTAAAATGCATTACGTAGTCTCCTGGCCCCAAAACATTTCCTGCTTTTTAAAGTAGAGAATAGTGAACAGGATTTAAAGTTTTCCTTGATGACTCAGGGCCACCATTATGAAAAACAATTTCATGATGATGTGATTTCCCAGGGATTATTAAGGTGGGCAGGGCTGCTGCTAGTTCCTACCCAGTGGCTCCTGCCCACTGCACTCTTGGAATTTTGTGACATGTTTCCTGCAAGCTCCATTGGTCTCAGCTGATAGTTTTTACCTCTGTCAGTGTACCTACTTCTTCCAGTAATTCCCATGCTTGTCTAAATGTTCCTCTTAATCTAACTGAGGGAGCTTTTTTGCCTGTATACTAAAAGACTCTGAATACCTATCCTTTTGTAGTTCTTCTGTTTGCCTTAAATATTTTCCATCTCTTTTCTCTGCTGTCAACTGTCACCTTTATTGATATCAGTGTACTTTTCTACTTTATACACTTGCTTTACAGTAGCCTAAAGGAGGGTTTGAGGGCAATTTTGTAGAACAATGCATGAATTTCGGATATCTATTTTCTATTTCCAAGCCTTGTCCCTTATTTCCATAAGCACAGCTGTGATTCAGATGTAAAAAGTTGTTGGTTTAATCTCAGTCTATCATTGAAATTAAAGATTTTAAAAGAGAAGACAAAACTAATAACATAATAACTTGGATTTTTTAAAAATCAACTTTAAGAGTATCCCAATAAAATTTCCTAGACCTTAAGTAAATACAGATAGTTGAATTGATTACTTCTGCTTTGAAGCTAATTAGTACTTTGTAGTTTATCTCCTAGGAAGTTTATTGTATGCTTTCTTAATAAACTATTGAAGTCTAGACAAAGGGGATTGGGTTTTGCTCGTTTTTGGTTGCTAATTCTGTGCCAGCACAGTATCAAAGACATAGAGAATACTCATCAATATTTGTTGAATGTAGTTTAGTTTATTCAGTGGCCATCGTTTTACAAGATCCTCTGTCAAAGAGAAAGGTAATGTGTTCTGCAAACTCTGATCCCCAGGGCAAGAAGCAACATTTTCAGCAGTGAGATGGGTACAAATAATCCCTCGCTTCCTTTCATTTCAGTCCTCCTCTCTTCCGCAGTCTCCTCCCCACCCCCTGGTTTCTGCTACACTCCTGTCTCCAGGCTTTCTGAATATCAGAGTAAGTGAGTGTTTTACCACATTTTGTTTTAGAGGCTTTGAAGAGATATTAAAAGATCTTCCTTTATTAAAAATGAAAAGAGGCTTGGCGCCTGTGGCTCAATGGGCTAAGGCGCCAGCCACGTACACCTGAGCTGGCGGGTTCGAATCCAGCCCTGGGCCGCCAAACAGCAATGACGGCTGCAACCAAAACATGGCCGGTCGTTGTGGTGGGCGCCTGTAGTCCCAGGTGCTTGGGAGGCGGAGGCAAGAGACTCGCTTGAGCCCAGGAGTTGTAACAGCACTCTACCCAGGGGGACAGCTTGAGACTCTGTCTCAAAAAAAAAAAAAAAATGAAAAGAAATCAAAAAATTAAAAGGCAATATTACATGAATAATTTTTGTGTATCCAGATTTCACGTATTCATCTGAGTCTGGTTCTAAGAGCAAAAAGCTGGTTGCTGGACCTGTATCTGCATATCTGGCATTTTGCTGCCCTGCAGGGAAGAGATGGGGGGAGCAACTCTGTGTTACTTTAAAGAATGTCTTACTATTTTGTGTTAACCATGGTCTTCTCCTTCTCTGTTGGCACAAACATTAGATATTCACTGTATTCATTGCAACCAGGGAAGAATTCCTGGAGTCTAAAGACATAGGGAGTTTGAGGAAACTGAAGAGGGAGGGCTTCGAATTCCATTTTCTTTTTGAGCATTCTGACTTTTTTATAAATCGCCTGCAGATCTTACAGACTTTCAATGTCCATTGCTTTCCTGGCTGAGTATTTTTCCTTCCATCACTCATACATATTGTTTACCTAAGTGTTAACAGGCAGCTTTTTCTTCAAGGGTACTGAAAAGACGGTTACATTGATGCTAAGCATTCAGCTCCCTGTTCAATACCACAAAAGGTGCCCAAGGAATGCCTCTTAATCAAATTTGTCCTCACAAAGAGATAATCTCTGCTCTTTGGTTTGAGGACCACTCATATAACCCCCATTGTCATGGTAAATGTGCTTGTTAAGCTTTTCTCCATGTATATACACAAAACAGTGTCACTCAGACAGTATGCGTATGGCACCATCCACACTGTAAAACTGCCATTAGTTCCATCTGTGTTTCTTCTAGCCCAAGCCCCATAGATTAAGCTGTGACATGACCAGGAAACATTTCTGCTATTTACCTAAAGAAGAAAACATAAGCAAGCTATGAAAGAAGTCCAGCTAGGACTCCAAGTTCCCACGTGGGGCAGCCTTTTTATATGCCAAGATATAAAATTACAGTTTTTTTTTTAAATAAACTTTTGTTTTATTTTATTTTATTTTTTATTAAATCATAGCTGTGGGGCGGTGCCTGTGGCTCAGTGAGTAGGGCACCGGCCCCATATACCGAGGGCTGCGGGTTCAAACCCGGCCCCTGCAGAACTGCATCAAAAAATAGCCAGGCGTTGTGGTGGGCACCTGTAGTCCCAGCTACTCAGGAAGCTGAGGCAAAAGAATCCCCTGAGCCTAGGAGCTGGAGGTTGCTGTGAGCTGTGTGACACCACGGCACTCTACCAAGGGTGATAGACTGAGACTCTGCCTCTACCAAAAAAAAAAAAAAAGAAAAATCATAGCTGTGTAAATTAATGCAATCCTGGGGTACGATGTGCTGGTTTTATGTACAATTTGAAATATTTTCATCAAAAAGGTTAACATAGCCTTCATGGCATTTTCTTAGTTATTGTGTTAAGACATTTGTATTCTACATTTAGTAGATTTCACATGTACCCTTGGAAGACGGGTGTAGTCCCATCAATCACCCTCCCTCCACCCATCCTCCCCCTCCCTTCCCCTCCCCATTCCCTTTCCCCATATTCTTGGGATATGATTGGGTTGTAGCTTTCATATGAAAGTTGGTTTCATAGTAGGGCTGAGTGCGTTGGATACTTTTTCTTCCATTCTTGAGATACTTTGCTAAGAAGAATATGTTCCAGCTACATCCATGTAAACAAGAAAGAGGTAAAGTCTCCATCTTTTTTGAAGGCTGCATAATTTTCCATGGTGTATATATACCACAATTTATTAATACATTCATGGGTTGATGGGCACTTGGGCTTCTTCCATGACGTAGCAATTATGAATTGGGTTGCAATAAAAATTCTGGTATAAATATCTTTGTTATAATGTGATTTTTGGTCTTCTGGATATATACCTAGTAGAAGTATTGTAGGATCAAATGGCAGGTCTATTGTTAGATCTCTAAGTGTTCTCCAAACATGCTTCCAAAAGGAACGTATTAGTTTGCATTCCCACCAGCAATGTAGAAGTGTTCCCTTTTCTCCACATCCACACCAACATCTCTGGTTTTGGTATTTTGTGATGTGGGCTAATCTTACTGGAGTTAGATGATACCTCAAAGTAGTTTTGATTTGCATTTCTCTGATGATTAAGGATGATGAGCATTTTTTCATATGTCTGTAGGCTGTGCACCTGTCTTCTTCAGAGAAGTTCCTCTTCAAGTCCCTTGCCCCTCCTGAGATGGGATCACTTGTTCTTTTCTTGCTAATACGTTTGAGTTCTCTGTGGATTCTGGTTATTAAACCTTTGTC
>CAUYRH010181350.1:0-10040 GCA_963574655.1 Perodicticus potto | reverse complement strand
TCAAGCTGTCACCCTGGATAGAGTGCTGTGCTATCACAGCTCACAGCAACCTCCAACTCCTGGGACTCAAGCGAGTCTCTTGCCTCCGCCTCCCAAGTAGCTGGGACTACAGGCGCCCACCACAACGCCCAGCCATTTTTTTTTTTTGTTTCAGCCGTCATTGTTGTTTGGCTGGCCCGGGCTGGATTCAAACCCGCCAGCTTGGGTGTACATGGCTGGTGCCTTAGCCTGTTAAGCCACGGGCGCTGAGCCACCACCTTTGAAAATTCTATTCTGTGTCTGTTGTCTTTTTTTTTCTTGAGACCACTTTTAAGTATACAGCAGAAAAGCTTTATGCATAGTTTGAGTTAGCAACACATAATATTTAAAAAAGTGTACTTAAGGGTTGACACAATAAAAGTAATAACATTTCCTGCTTCATGAAAAATGGGTTTTGTTTTTTTTTTTTTTTTGGTTTTTTTGCAGTTTGGCTGCATCTGGGTTCAAACCTGCCACCCTCGGTATATGGGGTCGGCGCCCTACTCACTGAACCATAGGCGCTGCCTCGGTCAAAAATGTTATGTTGTCTCTTTCTTTCTGGTCGTTTCTAACTATATTTCTTCTGTCTTTTGCAGCTAGTTCCACAGGTCTTAGCAGACCCTGCCCCCCAGGATGGGACCCTGATAGCCATAGTCTCTTCATTTTTATTTCATGCCTTTTAACTCTTTGAAAATATTAATTTTAGTTTCTTTTTAACTTTTTCCCTTCTGTCATGTTTGTTTCCTTCATGTTCTTTTTCTCTATATCTTAGTCTTACATTCAGCTTTATTGTCTAGTCTTTTCCAAATAGTTAGTGGTCCTTGGCTTTTGGTTTACCTTTAAGAGTGAGGCACTGAAAGACAGGTCAGAACCTCTTGTGTGCATGGGTGGGGTTTATTGCCAGATATCCTCATTGTTGAGTGATTTACCTAAGCCCTTTCTTAGGGGAATTCCAGACTGTCAGAAACTAGTTTTCTTTCTTTGGGTTGATCATTTTCCCCAAAGGAACTCCCCTGTCTTCTACCTGGAAGGTATGAGCTGGCTGCCAGTGTTACTGAGAGCCCAGGTGAAGAAGGGAGACAAAAGTATCACTGTTTGATATGTAGACTTCCACTTAATTCTCCTGTTGTCAGTATTTCTGCTCTCTCCTGTGTGTGGAATCCAAAGTCCCTTTAGTTTTAACTTCCCCAGTTAATAAAACTGTTTTCTATTAGCGTGGGGAGAGTAGTCATTGAGTTTTGTGGATAGAGAAAGGGGAGAGTAGAGGCAACTGCTTCCTACACAGATTTTTAACCTCAGTCTCATTTTTAGTCTCTTCTGTATTCCTCCTTTTTTTTTTTTTTTTTGCATTTTTTGGCCGGGGTTGGATTTGAACCCACCACCTCCAGCATATGGGGCCAGCGCCCTACTCACTGAGCCACAGGCACCGCCCCTGTATTCCTCCTTTAAAAATAATCTCATAGGACTGGGCATGGTGGCTCATGCCTGTAATCCTAGCAATCTGGGAGGCCGAGGTGGGGGGATTTCCTGAACTCATAGGTTTGAGACCAGCCTGAGCAAGAGCAAGACCTCATATCTACTAAAAGTAGAAAAACTAACTGGGTATCATGGTGGGTGCCTGTGGTCCCAGTTCCTTGAAAGGCTGAGACAAAAGGATCACTTGAGCCCAAGAGTTTGAGGTTTCTGTGAGCTATGATGCCACAGCACTCTATTGAGGGCGACAAAGTGAGACTCTGTTTCAAAAAAAATCTCATAGTTGAAAAAGCTTAAAATATGTCACACAACCTGAAAGCCATAAACAAAGAATGATAATATAAGTGTAAAAAAAAAAAAAGTCTCTGTATAGTATAAAGCAAAACAAAAATGATAGGTCAAAAGACAAATGGCATTTATATCATAGGTACCAGGTACCCCTGAAAATCTATACATTGAACAGGAAGAACTCCCCCACTGGACTTCCAGAGTGTTGAGACCACTCTGGTTCATTGTTACTATTGTCCCTCCCTAGACTATTGGAGTAACTTCTTAAACATTCTTCCTGAGCTCATTTTGTCTTCCTTCAGTTTATTTACCATTCTATTAGAACAACCTGAGAGTTTTATTCAAAACAGATCTAATCCTATCACTACCTCTTACTTTCTATTGCGCTTGTGATCGAAACAAAACTTACTATGGCCTGTATTGTCTGGCTCCCACCTATCTGCCTTTCTTACTTCATTTCTTACCACACTCTTCCCTCAGGTGCTGCGCTAGAGGCTCACTGCTTTTATTTTAGGCTTGAGGATTGGCCATGGTTTTTCTTTGCACATACTGTTTTCTTTTCCTGGAATCTTCTTCATTCTTGAAACATTTCCTTCAGAAAGCCTTAGTTTTCTGATCAGATCTGATTCTCATAAGGTAGTGATAGCATGGGGTACCTTACCCTTGGCAGCACTTGTCACAGCAGCAAATGTACCTTTGTGTGTGTTAATGACTGTTTTCCCTAGAGACCATATAATTCTGTAAGAGTCAAAACAAATGTCTGTGTTTGTTCACCATTATGTTGCATGCTATAATGCTCAGATAGTGCTCAGTGTTTGGTTGCTGCTCATTGGGTGGATGAATAGAAAATTAAGTAAATGAATGTGTACTCCTTAAGGATTCATAGACTCCAGTTTTTTTGAAATCCTATAATAGAAACATGTTCACTGTTGATAGAAGGAAGCTTGAAGCAGTCTGTAGGACTGGGCTCCATTTTTTATATACTGTTCTTTTTTTCTCTATAGGTTGCCGATCAGCTCTGTGCCAAGTATAGCAAGGAATATGGCAAGTTGTGCAGGACCAATCAGATTGGAACTGTGAATGACAGGGTAATGAGTGTACTTGGTAAACATGAAGCAATGAGTGGGTGGGAAGAGGTTATTTTATTGCCTGTGGTGATGCTAGTGGATACCGTTATAAGGGTAGTTAATTGTGAGATGAGAAGAATAGCTGTTTGCCAGGTAGTGCAGTCAGCTTCTTACCCCTGCCCAGCAATTTTAATTGTGGTGCTGTCTGTCATTGCTGACTTTTCCATCTTCCTCGTTCCTTGTGATTTGTGAAGGCAGGAAGTGGGGGTGGGGGGGGAGAAGCGTGGCTGAATTGAAATGTGGAAGACAGCAGTGTTGGTCTTTTACCAACACCTGGATCATGTGTAACTAGAGAATATAAGAGAGAGACGTGAGTGCTGTGACATGCCTTGTGATTCTGAAAAAAAATCACTTAACTGCTCTGAGCCTCTTTTTTCCTCAACTTTACCTATAAAATGGAAAGAACTAGGTTTAAATAGTGAGACAGGTTAGGATTAGGTTGATTGATACAGATGCATCTTAACCATGGGTCTTTTACTTATAGCTAATGCACAAACTGAGTGTGGAGGCCCCGCCCAAAATCCTGGTGGAGAGATACCTAATTGAAATTGCCAAGAATTACAATGTACCCTATGAGCCTGACTCTGTGGTCATGGTAAGTTCATACCAGAGTGCAAAGGAAAATGAGTTTGTAAGTATGACCTTCTTTGAAAAAATAACCATATTCTTTGTACTAACTTAAATTTGTGTGAATTTAAGCGTTGGTCCAGCTCCTCCCTTTTTGGATGATAGTGAATATGCCTGTGTATCTCACAGGGTACTTAAGAATCAGATTAGTGGCCGGGCGTGGTGGCTCATGCTTATAATCCCAGCGCTGTGGGAGGCCGAGGCGGGTGGATTTCCAGTGCTCACAGAGTTTGAGACCAGCATAAGCATGAGTGAGCCAGAGTAAAAGACCCCGTCTCTACCACCAGGAAAGAACACCACCGGGCGTTGTGGTGAGCGCCTGTAATCCCAGCTACTTGGGAGTCAAACGGCCCGCGCATCATTACAAGGAAGAACAATGGGAAAACAAAACAAAAGAATCAGATTAGATGCATGCAAGCACTTTGAGAAAGTATGAAACTTGTTAGAATGTAAAATGCCATCATTATTGTTGCTTTTCAGTGAACTTCAAGTGATTGAGAAAACCCCTCTTTGGAGAGCAAGTAATGTCCCAAGACCTAAACAGTAGGTTTAGGGTACCCACCATGTACCAGAGAGTGCCCAGAAGGCTGAGAATACAGAGATACTTAACAAGTTCTCTGTCCCGGGAGGCCTACAGCACTACATCTAAGGAGGGTAAAACACCCAAACAATAATCATCAGCAGTCAAAGTGGATGGTGTGTGTTGGATGCTGGGGTGCTGCTCAGTCACCCTTCATCTCCTGTTGAGGCTACCCTATAGGCCCATCGCAGCTTTGTTTAGAGTACATGGCAGCCTAGCTTTTCCAACTAACCAACTTTGCTTCTTCACTTTCCCCACAGAAGTTGATCATTAGAGCACTCGCCAATAAACTTCCTTAATGCTAATTTCCATCTCAGAGTCTGCTTCCTGCGGAACCTGGCCTTGGACATGGACTAATGATAGAGGTTTCTCTCTTTTTCTCAGGCAGAAGCTCCTCCTGGTGTAGAGACAGATCTTATTGATGTTGGATTCACAGATGATGTGAAGAAAGGTGGCCCTGGAAGAGGAGGAGGAGGGGGCGGGTTCACAGCACCAGTGGGTGGACCTGATGGAACAGTGCCCATGCCTATGCCCATGCCCATGCCATCTCCAAATACACCTTTCTCATATCCACTGCCAAAGGGACCAGTAAGTATACATATAAATAACTGGATGTAAGTTTTATAAAATGTTACAGGAGATAACAAATCAGTTCTGTGAATATACTTAGGATCATTTAGCAGTAAGAACATTTGGAATTAGCTTAGTGATGATCACATTGTGGAAAAAAAATAGCATTGGGACTCAAAAGTCTTGGCTTAGCTATAGGTAATAAAGTGGGAAAATTAAATCTAGAGAGATGGTGCTGGAGAAACCCTTTCTTTGGGTTTACTGAATATCTTTTGGCCCTGTTGCAGTCATGTTAGTAGCTTTTTCCACAAATGAATAAACACCATATATTACCAGGCAGAAAAACTTCCTCCGTAGACAAGAAATAGGTCATTACTAGTATGGAAGTCTGATTAGAATTTTCCTCTGTAGACAGTGAAGCGTTTGATTTAGTAATTTGAAGAACAGCTATTGGCTATAGATCTTTAAAAATCTGGAATCCTTCCAACCACATGTGGTCCTTCATGGGCATCTTGATTATATGTTCAATGTGAGGATATATATACATCTCCCTCCCTGTACACAAACTCAGAGATTGGGGGCAGTGTCTCTGATGTTGCCTTTCTCCTCTTGCAGTCGGATTTCAATGGATTGCCAGTGGGGACTTATCAGGCCTTTCCCAATATTCATCCACCTCAAATACCAGCAACTCCCCCATCGTATGAATCTGTAAGTGCCTGAGCCTCTTTTGTAAGCAACAGGAGAGTGAATCCCATGAAGAGAGTGCAAAATAATGACCACAGGGAAGGCAAAATTTTGATCAACTCCTAGTGCCAGCATTGCTTTTGCTTTGGGATTCTTGTGTTGCTTTAAGGCTATCCTGGAAATGGGGAGTGGTGGTGATGGCAGCGTCATTGGTGGCAGTTCTCTGTTTTTGCAATTAAGCCAGGAATCGGGAAGGAGCTGCAGATCTCTTAGAGAGTTGTTGTACCCTACAAAGGCACTTTTTTTTTTTTTTTGCTTACTAGGCATAAAATCACATTGACTAATAGTCTTGGTACTAGAATATCATAATTATTAAAATAGCATTATTGGCTCGGCCCCTGTAGCTCAAGTGGCTAAGGCGCCAGCCACATATACCAGAGCTAGTGGGTGCGAATCCAGCCCGGGCCTGCCAAACAAAACAGAAAAATAGCCGGGCATTTTGGCAGGCGCCTGTAGTCCCAGCTACTCGGGAGGCTGAGGCAAGAGAATCACCTAAGCCCAGGAGTTGGAGGCTGCTGTGAGCTGTGTGACACCATGGCACTCTACCAAGGGTGATAAAGTGAAACTCTGTCTTTGCAAAAAAAAATAGCATTGTTAAAAGTTCTCAGCACTTCTGTTAAGACAAAAGTCTGGTCACTATTCCTTTACATAAGAATTTAGTTAGCAAATTTCAGCCTATATCATTGATTTCACGTTTTTAGCCTTGTAGTTAAAAACTTGCTATGAACTGCCACTATGATAATGATGCCTTGAATTGTATGTGGTTGTAACAGTCATATTCAGAATTAATTTTCTACAAACCTTGTTTTCTCAGTATATATGCCTTTTGAACCTTGTTTCCATCTGATACTTTACTGAGAATTTGATATGGCATGTGGTATGTAAACCATTCACCTAGGAAAATCTCCCTATTCCTGAGCCGTTTTTTGTTTTTAGCTCTAGCTGATTTGTTTTACGTTGGGCCTGAGTTGGTTTTATGCTTTGATCTTGCATATTGTCAAAGCATGA
Source organism: Perodicticus potto (assembly GCA_963574655.1). Lineage (NCBI taxonomy): Eukaryota > Metazoa > Chordata > Mammalia > Primates > Lorisidae > Perodicticus > Perodicticus potto. Next base: position 3,605 of record CAUYRH010181350.1, on the reverse strand, counting down.
CCCACCATTGTTTCTGGAAATGAGGTGGGAGGTCTTTATCAGTGTCTGAGGAGCTTCCTCTTGGCCTGGAAGGTGAAGGTATCATTAAAAAAAGGTGTCGTGGTTTTGGTAAGAATTTTCCTTTTTCAATCAAGAGTTCAGTGTGGTATCTAACTTGTTAGAAGAAGTGGAGGGGGAAGGGACAGTTTCTTTGCAGTAGATTCTGTCATTACTTTTGGTGAGTGAGCAATTTAGCTCTTAGAAAACAGAGGCTTGGCTCGGCGCCTGTGGCTCAATGGGCTAAGGCGCCAGCCACGTACGCCTGAGATGGCGGGTTCGAATCCAGCTCGGGCCTGCCAAACAACAATGATGGCTGCAACCAAAAAATGGCCGGGCATTGTGGCGGGTGCCTGTAGTCCCAGCTACTTGGGAGGCGGAGACAAGAGACTCGCTTGAGGCCAGGAATTGGAGGTTGCTGTGAGCTGTGATGCCACAGCACTCTATCCAGGGTGACAGCTTGAGGCTCTGTCTCAAAAAAAAAACAAACAAAAAAAAAGAAAACAGAGGCTTATTTAGGTGCTTTCTTTAGTGATGCTATTGCTTTTTCCTCTGATAATGTTTCTGTTGCAGGTTGATGACATTAATGCTGATGAGAATGTCTCTTCTGCACAGATTGTTGGTGAGTATGTCATCAACTCGAAAGGTTCACCACTGAACCCTCTGTTGTTTTGTCATCGTTGTTCTTCCCTCAGAGACTGTTTCCATGTCTGTGGTATATTCTACCGACGATTCCTACTCTTTTCTCAGAATTGGTATGGCTAAAACATAAACTTAAGAACATAAGGCTTCTTGCTTCCAAAGATAAAAGAATCTCCCAAGTTCCCTGTTTCTGTCATTGATAATACTCTGTCACCCAGGCTAGAGGAACAGTGGCATAATCACTGCTCACAGCAGCTTTGAATTTCTAGCTCAAATAGTCCTCCTGCTTCAGCCCCCCTAATAGGGAGGACTACAAGGCGTGTAGCACCATGCCTGGCTGATTTTTCTTTTTTTGGTAAAGACGGGGTCTTATGATGTTACCTAGGCTAGTCTTGAACTCCTGGGGTCAAGTGATTCCCTCTGCCTCCCAAAGTGCTAGGATTATAGGCATGAACCAGCCATACCTGGCATCACTATTCTGATTTTGTAGTTTGGTTTTTTTTTTTTAGAGATACTTTATTGCCCTCGGTAGAGTACTATGGCATCACAGTTCACAGCAACCTCCAATTCCTGGGCTTAGGTGGTTCTATTGCCTCAGCCTCCTGAGTAGCTGGGACTACAGGTACCTGCCCCAATGCCCAGCTATTTTTTGTTGCAGTTTAGCCAGGGCTGGGTTCAAACCTGCCACCCTTGGTATACAGAGCCAGCACCCTACCCACTGAGCCACAGGCAACTGCCCATGATTTTGTAGATCACTTTCAAGTTCTTTGTTAATGCTGCTTCAGGTTCTATTGTGCCTGGAAATACCGCCCCCCCCATTTTTTTTTTAATCCAGGCATTGGAGAGATGTTAAAGAGTTACATGTTCATGTAGTTCTCCATGCAATTAAAAAATAAAACACTTCCACAAACCCCAAGGGAGGATACTTCTAACATTAGAGACAGTTATTGTATTGAATTACAGTTTACATTAAAAGTCACACTGAGTTTTTTATACACACACAATTGCTACTGGAGTCAAGGTATAGAATGTTTCCAACATCCTGAGAAGTTTTCTTTTGTTCTTTATAGTCAACTTTACCCTTCCCCTCCATAGGCAAGCACTGTTCTGATTTTCCATAATTTAGTTTTGCCTATTCTGGAACTTAAGATATAAATAGAAACTAGGTAAATGGGGGATGATTTTAACATAAAATACAAAGCAGAGGACCAGAAATACATAGTAGTCCCTTACTTCAGATAATACAGACATAAACATTCCTTGTACCATTTTTCTTCCTTAAGCCTTAAGGAAGTAGTATTCTGTTTCCTCTTAAAAAAAAACAGTATTTTTTTGTTTTGTTTTTTGAGACAGTGTCTCACTAATGCTATGGCGTCATCATAGCTCACAGCAACCTCTAGGGAACTCAAGAGATCCTCTTGACATAGCCTCCCAAGTAGCTGGAACTATAGGTGCTTGCCGTGATGTCTGGGAAGTTTTCCTATTGATAGTAGAGATAGGGTCTCACTCTTGCTCAGGCTGGCCTGGAATTCCTGAGCTCAAGCAACCCACCCACCTTGGCCTTCCAGAGTGGTAGGATTACAGGTGTGAGCCACTTTGCCTGGCCTTTTACAGATCTTAATTAAATGCTAATTTATTTTTAAAACAAGTGTTTTCTCCTATATTTTAATAATTTTAATTTTTTCTGCCAAAAGGGAACTGAGCTATTTCTCTGGCATTTGTAACATTGTGCTTCTTTCCTTATTTTAATTAGGTCCTGGACCCAAACCACAAGCCCCTGCAAAGCTCCCTTCCCGGCCTGGGGATAACTACGACAACTTTGTACTACCGGAGTTGCCATCTGTGCCGGACACACTACCCACTGCATCTGCTGGTGTCAGCACCTCAGCATCCGAAGACATTGACTTTGATGATCTTTCCCGGAGGTTTGAAGAACTGAAAAAGAAAACATAGGCCTCTTTAATCTAGGCAATTTCCACGTTCTGGCAGTTGAGACTGAGCAGATTCTCCATGTAACAAAGAATCTCCATGAAATTCTGTTTCATCTATTAACCATCACTGAGCACACTTCATCTGGGCTCTCTTCCTACTTCTCCAGATTCTGCTGCTTTCCAGTTCTATTGATCCTAAGAGACTAATAGCTGAAGACTCTGGCTGGAACAACTGGTGCCTGGCAGTTGTGCTTGTCCATTTCCTGTCAGAGGGATCCCAGTTTCTCTCTTGGCCTCTCCACAGGAGTTGGGGAGAGCCACCAGAGAGGGCCCGACAGTGAAGGAGAACACCTCCTGAGGCTCTCGGTCTCGTGTTGAGGTTCCAGATGTAGAAACAAGCCCCTCTGTCCAGGGGGTTGAGGTGAGAGAACATGACTCAGGAAGCCATTGTTGTGACAGTTCCTGGGAGCTGGGCCCTCTCGTTGGTATCTACACTCCTTGCTGCAGGGCACCGTTCTACCTGGATCCAGTTGCAAAGTTTGTTTGGAAAGTTGAAGGCCTCGCTTAGTTCTGCTGGATTCTCAGGGAGCCCTCTGTGGCCTTTGCTTTATTTTGAGTGCTGTGTGTCCGTTTTACAAGAGGGCAGCACTGTAGCAATTTCTGTTTTCCACATGGCATGTCCTGTTGGAGTGCATCACTGGCAGAAGGGAGGACAGGTCACATACTGGGCAGAAGCTGCCATTCAAGCCTACGTGGGCTTCCAGCTGCCTTAATAGAAGTACTCAAGACTCTTGGGTAGTGAGCTGGAAAGCCTACAGGAAAAGAGGGGTACCTGTTTTCATTTGAAAACTTTAACTAATGGAATCTTTAAAACTGATCTCAGATAAATTTTTGGTGCCCACATGGCTGTAGTTCACTTCTTTCCTGAATGGATGTGACTCTTACTATTGTAGCTCACGTGTTCCTCTGCCCCTTAGCTAAGACTGTCCTTCCTCA
>CAUYRH010181347.1:0-15130 GCA_963574655.1 Perodicticus potto | reverse complement strand
CTCCCCCTTTCCCTCTCTCTCTCTCTCTCTCCTCTCTCTCCCCCATATCTCTCTCCCCCTTTCCCTTTTTCTCTCTCTCTCCTCTCTCTCCCCCCTTTCCCTCTCTCTCTCTCTCCTCTCTTTCCCCCTTTCCCTTTTTCTCTCTTTCCCTCTCTGTCTCTCCCCTTCTCCTTAATGCTGCATCCCCCGCCCATAAAGACCTTTTGTACAGGCAAAAAAAAAAAAAAGAGTTAACATAGTAAGAACTGTTGCAAGTTAGTATTAAAAAATCTTAATAGCCCAATAGAAAATAGGCAAAGTAAATTAATGGGCAATTCACAAAACAAGGTGAACTTGTAGAATTTTTCAAACAAGAACATTGAGGGTATGAACAGCAATGAAATATAAATCCCTTCATGAATGAGCGATATTTTAAAATGATAGTAGAGCACTTGGAAATTAGAAGGAACCTAAATGTCTGTTATTATACTATTTAGATAAACGGATATATCCATGCATTCATACATCATCTAGCTCTTAAAATTATATGGGAGAAAACACCAATGACATGGCTGTTTATAATAATGAAGTATGATCCCATGTTTTCTATTGATACTCTATTAAATATACGCACATGAAAAATTCTTAAAGGATATGCTCCCCCCAAAAAACATCAACCAGTTTCTCTTTAGGTGGTGGGATGAGGGATGATTTTTATAATTTTCCAAATATCTATATTAGGGATTGGTAAGCTCTGACCTATGGCTGGCCATTTATGTATTGTCAGTAACTACAACAGCATGGGCTATTTACTACTCCCTGGCCTTTTACGAATAAGTTTGCCAACTTCTCATTTGTAGTGAGTAGTATACTTTTTATATTTAGAAATAATCTTCCTCCTCTACAGATACACAGATTCTTACACATTGATGATGTATTGTAAAAAGAAAAAAAAAAGGCAGTGTTGCTTATAGTGCTGGGATTATTTTTTTCCTCATAAGCTTCTTGATAGTATTTCTTTTTCTTAGAAATTGTTTAGTCCAGAACAAGACGGAGCTTGATAAGTGCTACCAGTACCCAAAGGAGTTAGTATTTATTTTAAATATAATTTGGTAGATCAATGCTTTGTTTATTGAAGGTTATTAACTAATATCTTAATATTCTAAAGAGATGATCTAAAGTTCAGAAGTGAAATTCTGTTACTATTATCAAAGAGATAAAGGGGATGCATTTAAAGAAGTCAGTGTGGTTACTTAAGGGTCTTTTAAAAACATGTGTAAGCAATGGTTGAATGGTGCATCTACTGGTGTAAGTCACAGTGAGTAAGAAGGTTATGACCCTGTGAGAACAGGGGAGACAGCTACTGTGTACCCGGCTCTGTGCACAAATGCTCTTTAATCCTCAAAATAATCTTGACAGGGTGGTGCCTGTGGCTCAAAGAAGTAGGGCATCGGCCCCATATGCTGGAGGTGGCGGGTTCAAACCCAGCCCCTGCCAAAAACTGCAAAAAAAAAAAAAAAAAAATAATAATAATCTTGACAGGCGAACAAGAGTGTTTTCTGTTTGTAAATGAGAACACTGAGGTTTGGAGAGTTGGAGTTTCTAAGTCCTACAGAGTTTGAGCGTCTACCTGAGGCTTATCTGAGTGGAACATTTATAATTATCTTTAGCTTTTTTTCCTTAAAAGAGTTGCCTTGTAGGTCCCAAGAACTTGAAGCAATATATGGAATTTAGGTTTTGACTTAATCAAGAAATACATTTTTGTTATTCACAAAGTTTTATTATGTAAAGTAGTAAGCTCTTTGTTTCCTGCTATCTACAAGGAGATTCTGGGTGTCCATATTTTCGGGATGTTTTCGGCACATTCCTGCTGTGGCTAAGAGGTTGAACTTTATGAATTTTGAGAATCTACCCAGGTTTATGATTTAATGGTTTTAGTTTTTTTTTTTTTTTTTTTAATTTACTTGTGCATTTAATCTATATTTAGATTGTGTAAAGGACTATAATGGTCTTTTAAAAATGAATGTTTTACCTTCTGTTTTGATAGGTTTCTGTATGGCTGTAGAAACATTAATTATGTTTCTTAGATATTCAGGATTCATGTAATTTTTCTTGAATGTAGACCAGATGAAAGATTTATATATTTAAGTGGCATGCTTTTTCTCAACAAAAATAAAAACCGTATAAGTCAACATTTTATCTCCGTACTCTAACCGTATGAAAATAAGGAGCCAAATTTAATGGATTAAACATATTAATTATCTTACTATTGCCTTGGTAACTAATACTCCTTTTGTTTTCTTAGAATTTGTTTTATGTTATTCTTAAACATTTGTTGTTGGGGGCTCATAGTTTTATTTTGAAACATCTTAGAAGTAAGTAGCATATGAATTTGTGGGAGAAATTAGTTAAATGTGAAGTACTTAATTCTCAGAACAGTAACAATAACATCAGCATAAGTTTAAAAGCAACATTTTAGTAAACATAGATAAAACTCAGCCAGTTTTAATCTAAGACCTGTTTATTCAAACTGGATCTTTGCTTATACTGGCCCATAGAAACTAGGAGAGAGAGATATCTCTACGGTCCCCAGAGATGAGGCTTTAGAGAAAGACCAGCATTGCCCTCGGGCTGATGTTTTTGAAAGAATGGATACAGTCCTTCCTCAGTCTAGAGTGTTGCCAGTTTGTCCTTTGTGGTTTAATATTTTTAATCACACTTAAAAAGTGTTGAATTGTCAGTGCTATCGGATTCTCAGATTCAAACAAATATATCTAAATACCTAAAATATATATAGAAAACAGGAAATATTGTTACTTGTTCTCTCCCCCCATCCCCTTATACTTGTTTGTGACTTGACTGTGACTAAGCCTTTTATTTATGGTGAATGTTCTAACCCTGTTGAATTAATGTAAACTATCTCAGTGCATTGTATTTTTCCTCTGAAAGAGGGAGACTGAGGTAGCTATTTTCCAAGATAATAAAATGGGGCCAAATATTTAATTAATAGAATATTGCTATGTTTCAGAGTCATAGTCCACTAAATGTCATCATAGTTGTCATGATTGAAACCAGTCGCTTTATAAACCAGAGAAATCCTAAACCCCTTGTGAATAGTTTGGTTGGCTATTATTCATACAGTTTATATAAAATGTCTTTATGAATCTTATAATTGCATGAAGTTTATTCTTTTATTTTTATAGTCTGTACGGCACTTGAAGTACTCCTTGTTTAAGAAATCACTACTGGGCAGTGTTTCGGATAATGGAGTGGTAACTCTCTGGGATGTGAATAGTCAGAGTCCTTACCACAACTTTGACAGTACGCATAGAGCTCCAGCGTCGGGCATCTGTTTCTCTCCCGTCAATGAATTGCTATTTGTAACCGTAGGCTTGGATAAAAGAATCATTCTGTATGATACTGCAAGTAAGAAGTAAGTAGTGTGATATGCTCATTTCTTAATTTAGTAATGAATTTATTTCATTAGTAGATTTATGTGATTTGTGTAGAGCTCTGATTAATGTCTGGGGATCTGAAGTTTATATACTTGATACACCTAGTAAGATAAGAGTTTTTTTTTTCTTCTAATGCAGAGAAAACTAGATAGGGCATGGTTTCTTTTTTTTTGTAGTTTCTTTGGTGGGGGTGGGGGTGGGGGACTGGGGCTGGCGCCCTACTCCTTGAGCCACGGGCGCCACCGGGGCATGGGTTTTATTCTGTATACTTCTAGGACATGAATGTTGAGGAATAGCATATTAATAACTTCACAGCTGTAGTTCAGCATACGTATTATTCTTTCTTAACACAACTAAACATTTATGTTTTTGAAGCAGTATGATTAATTTGCTTTAGAACTGATTTGTTATCTAGAGCAAGTTTCTAAACTGTCGCCCTCTTGGGTGGATGATTCTTTGCTGGCGGGGGGTGGGGGGGTCTCCCTTGGGCATTGGAGGAGAGCAAGCAGCATCCATGACCTCCACCTGCCGAATACCGGTAGTGATACCTACGTCGTGTCCTGATATTGTCAGCTATGCCTGCATGTAAAATGCCCGAGGGAGAAACACTGATCTAGAGCTGGGGGGACATAACCTGAGCATTTGGGCCCATTGTCCCATCTTCAGTTGTAGGTGTGCTTGGTTACCTTAAAAAAAAAAAAAAAAAAGCTAAACTCAACCAAAACAAAAGAGCTGCAAGAGAGCCACAGTTGTATCAAGACACCTAACTATGTAAAGATCGGGAAGATTAACGTTACAACTGGGGAAGGCCCCTCTGTCAGCCTATGTTAGGACGTTAGAATTTTTACTGTTACTTAATTTATTCTTTTTTTGGGCTAATTTCCTGAGAACCCCAAGAGTCAGCAAAGCATTCTTCTCTTCTCCCAGACACACTGGCACAGAGCCCGACTTCAGCACATCAGTATTCATCTTTCTCCTTTAGGTTTTGAGCCACACGAACTCCGATCCTCTTAGCTTTTTGGTCACGAGATGGACAACTAAGAATAAAGTAGCAGCTGCTCCCCCGTGAAAGGTCACTGTCCTCTAGAGGCCTATGCAGGCCATTAAATGGAAAGTGGCTCCTTAGAGTCTCCTCAGCCCTGCGGCGAGAACTGTTTGTCTAGTTGTAACACACAGGAATTCTGTCACATTCTTAGAAACAGGTACCGCGGTTAGAGGATACAGAATGCACCTCTTGGAAGAGAATAGGAAAACAGGTTGGGACGTCCAGCAGTTCTTTATGTGCCATTTTATTAGAAATGTCTCTAAGTCAAATTCTCACATTCTGCTTTGAACAAGTAATTGGGATCTGTATGCTGTTTGTCCACTTCTAAGTCACTTTGTTTTTGGTGTACAACTTTTTATATGTTAGATAAGCTTTTACAGCTGTGTATACTAACGCGTCTGCATACACTTTGTTCTGCTTTCTGAAGGGTAGTGAAGACTTTAGTGGCCGATGCTCCTCTAACTGCAGTAGATTTTATGCCTGATGGAGCCACTTTAGCTATTGGATCTTCCCGTGGGAAAATATATCAATATGATTTAAGGATGTTGAAATCACCAGTTAAAACCATCAGTGCTCATAAGACATCTGTGCAGTGTATAGCGTTTCAGTACTCCTCTACTCTCAGTAAGGTGAAATATTTTCTCTTCTGCGTTTTTGATTTTACTAAATCTAGCTCAGAATATGGAAATTATATGCTATCAGTTAAACAGTATAGTTTTGCTTTGTAATTGTTTTTATATCACAGCATTTTTAGATAATTTTAGTAAAAACCATTTGATGCTTAGTTTTAAGTCTTTTGGTACTTAATTTGCATATATCCTCTCTTCAAAACTATTCTAAAAGGTTTTTGCTTCATAGGGAAGCTCAGCTCCACCTGCAAGCTTAAGATTTGTAAGGGAAAAAATTTATTTTTTAGTTTATCAGGGAATTTATGAAATATTAATGTGTAGTATGAGACATTAGTAACCTGAGCTTTGAAATATTTCATTACATTTCAGTCAAGTTTAAATAAGAGCTGTTCGAATAAGCCCACGGCAGTGAACAAACGAACTGTGAGTGTGAGCAGCACTAGTGGAGGAGTTCAGAATTCTGGAATTGTCAGAGAAGCAACCGCCACTTCTGTTGCTACCGTTCTGCCACAACCCATGACAACAGTTGTGGGGAAAGGAGCAGTCGCTGCTCAAGACAAGGCAGGTAAGTGTTCCTTACATGTCGTATTTGGAAGGGTTTTCCTTCCACAAAGATATATATAATTATTAGTTCAGAAGCAAGAACTCAAAATTCACTTTAGTATTTAGGGAAAAATATTAGTAGATGTTATTGAAGAAGTGAAAATTTTAACTTTAGGTACAAATTTCAAGAAAATTAAACAAAAAGGCTATTATTCTATTTAGCTGAACTGTTAAGAGAAATATCTTAAAAACAGAATGAGGCCAACTCAAAAATTATTCATTGTTAACACTACTACAGACTGGAAGACTTTTCATTGTGTCTTCAGATTAGTAGAGAAATGAAAATTTGACGCTTTCATTATGATTAGATCTCCTAGTCTTAAAAAAAGAAAAGTTATTAATGGCTCCTTTTATTTTCGTATTTCAGAGTGAAAAGTAAGTCAAGTGATGGATATTTTTAAATACTGAGTAGTACCGGGCACATATCAAGCAGGTCTATTTGTAGTTTGTTAAATAAAAATAAATGGAAATATTGCATTTTTTAAAATGATTTCTTCTACTCTGATAATCAGATTGATGAGATAGTTCTGAAAGTGATTCATTTAGACTTTATGAAAGTATAATGATAAGCCTCTAATACTTACTGTATTCTGGGCCCACACTAAGGATCAGATTGTGTAAAATGGTGAAAACGTTTTTTGTTTTTATTTTAAGAAGTTATGCTGCACTGTCAACAGATATTTTTAAAAGTCTACCTGTGTGCTGGTATGTTTCCAAAATATACTTGCTAGAAATATATGTGTCTATGTTTAAATTTTCATAGTAAGTACTTGGGCAAAAATATTTGTTGGTGTCTTCTTAGTATTAGTTTGCTGTTTATAAGTAGAAGCAAAACTTTAATTTGTTGACCTTGATAGTATAGAATAGTTTTTAAAAATAGTATATTTACAATAAGTTTCCTGTGATAGATGTCTATATAATCCTAATATAAAAGTCATTATATGTAGAAAAATAATAGGTCCTGGAGAAAAAATATATATTTTTTGAAATATAATTTTGAATAATGTTGGCCCCAAAATGTTGAATTAACTATATTCTGAAAGTTGCTGTTATTTTCAAAATCATTTTACAATGTTAATTTTATTTATAATCTTCAAAGATTAAACAAAATGTTCTCTGATTTGCTGCAAATTCTCTGAAGTTTCTCCCGTTATTCACGAGTTTTAGTAAGGCGGCTCTTACTGAAAAATGACAGCATTAATTAGGAAATGAAAGACTCGGGTCAGCTGGGTCACTGAGTAGTGATTACTCTTGGTAGAGTCCCAAAATTTCTAGCAAAATGAGTGTGTGTTCTGCCCCCACAAACGGATTCTATTAATTTCATTTTGAAGGACCAACTTGGTGAAATGTTTTAACAATAGTACAAAGAACTCCTGAGCTTTGCCCTTTCACAGAATCACTGCTTTATAAATTGTATGAATCTTGCCACATTTGCTTAGTCATTCTGTTTCAAATTCACACACGTGTATTTTTCTTTCCTTCTGAAACATTGAGAGTCGCTTTACTGAGTCTCAAGTCTGTCACTTCCTATAGAGTGGTTTTAGGCAATTTTCTTACCCTGAATCTCACTTTTTTCTTCATATGTTGAGACAATATTTAGCTTTTAAAGTCATGTGAATCTGAGAGAAGATATATCAGAAGTGCCTGGGCCATGGTAGACGTCCAGCAGATTTTAGTGTGGCTAGTGTCATTGTCGTCATCATGGTCTTCATCACTATTACTGTCATTATTTTAAGCTTTGTGTAAGATTAATGTAAAGGTTGAAAAAAATGTAGGTTGCTTCTACTTGAAGGTGTCCTAATTTAGTTATTCAAAAGAACTTCTGTAGACATTTTGCTGGTGCTCATTTTTAATAGGAAACAGCCATATTAGAAGTAAAAATATCTATATGACACTAGCCTTATGTATATAAGGCTTTAGCACTATTTGTAAATGATACCAAACATCCGTTTCCTAAAATTTCAGAGGCTGGAGTTAAGATACTCACACTAGAAAAAAATGAGAGGAAATTTCTTCACGGTAGCAACTTAATTCTTTTTTTTTTTTGAGACAGAGCCTCAAGCTGTCACCCTGGGTATAGTGCTGTGGCATCACAGCTCACAGCAACCTCCAATTCCTGGGCTTAAGTGAGTCTCCTGCCTCCGCCTCCCAAGTAGCTGGGACTACAGGCACCCGTCACAACGCCCAGCCATTTTTTTTTTTTTTGGTTGCAGCCATCATTGTTGTTTGGTGGGCCCGGGCTGGATTTGAACCCACCAGCTTAGGTGTACGTGGCTGGCACCTTAGCCCGTTGAGCCACAGGCGCCGAGCCAGCAACTTAATTCTTAGTGTAAACATTCTTCAACAATGAAACAAATTATTCTGTTTTATTTTAACTTTCTAACAGGTGTTATTAGAAAAGTTTCCTTTATGAGCCGCTCTGGGGCATTTTGGGGGTATGCAGGGTATTCTTTATTTTCATTTCAAGCTTTTCAGTTTTCATTTCTGACTGAGATGCCAAATGAAACACTTTTGAAAATGTAGCACAGTAACATGCTGCCGGTTCAGATCCCAGACTTTCATCCAAGTTTTTGAAGCTCAAGAACTCAGTTCTTATCCCAGTAATGAGTGGGAAGCCACTGAGCCTTCGGGGCTCCTCCACATTGCTGCCCGAGAGCCAGGAGTCCTATCCGGCCGGCAAATGCAAACTGCTGCGGCCTCTTCATTGTAGTCTACCCTGCTGTTCTGTGTAAGTTTGATATTGTGATTTCCCTCCTCTTAGTAAACTACAGAAGTTAGTGAAGTCGTTTGAGATCAGTAATGCTGAGGGCACTGTTATGTTAACCCATGATAGTGAAGAAAAAGTCAGAAAAGGGAAACAAAGAGTTCCATTCATTCTAAGTTGGGGAAGAGAACTAACTTTCATCGAATCCTGCTGTATGTTAGACATTGCACGCATGTCTTGTGGACATTTTTTTCAGTCATTTGTGGATAATCATAAGAGTCACTAGCAAAAGTAAGTTGTATTCAGTATACTTAAGAGTGCATCAAAGTACATACTTTAATTTAGAACATTTTCATCAAGGGAGATAAAATAAGATGTTGGTATGTGAACAAATAAGCGATTTGCTTTTGAGGAACCCCTCATTCCATGAAACTCCTGGTTTGCTTAGCTCTTACTGTTTTCTCTTTTCTTTTCCTGATGCAGTTTTAACATTACCAGCAATGTGGGTAATGCATTAATTTTTACAACCTAGCTTCTGATTGTAAAATTTATTAAGATGTATTAACACTGATTTTTGTATCTAATTCCTATTAGGTTTGCCTCGAAGCATTAATACAGATATTTTATCTAAGGATACAGATAGTGGAAAAAATCAGGATTTCTCCATCTTTGATGATACTGGGAAAAGTAGTCTAGGTGATATGTTCTCACCTATCAGAGATGGTAAGTTTGCTCAGATCAGAGGATCATATTCTCTTGCTGGTAGTCATTACATTTTTATTCTGGCTAAAAGCTGTGGGTAATAGCTTCCGTCTAACTATTCATAGTAATTTGCTAATTTTCTCAGTCCCTGTGGTGGTATCCTTTTCTTTGCCCTGATATTTCAGATCTTATCATTCTAAAATATATGGTAATTTTCACGTGGGAATTATGCAGATAGATTTATATTTTAATTTCCACAGAAGTTTCTGGAGAAAGTTTTACCTTCATAGACAGTCTTTTCCTTGTATCTACTTCTATTTTAGATGTGTTAATATACAACAAAATTCCTAATTTAAAAATTTTTATACATTATTATTAGTGTTTAATTACTATTTATTAAATGTTTTCATGGAGAAATATGGCTAGGTGATAGATTGTGCCTTATTTTTTATACTATGTATAGAAGGTACTTTGTGTGTGTACACATCCCTACCCCTTACCTTATGGGTGGATGTTGCTTTTCAAAAAGAAAAAAACTTACCATCTTGATAAATGGAAACATGTATCATCGATCATAGTATATGAACAAGGTACATTGTTTAGCTGTGCTTTTCCTACTTAATTTTGATATATATATTCACACACTTTTTTTTGAGACAGAGTCTCAGTTGCCCCAGGCTAGTGTGCCCTGGCTTCAGCCTGGCCCACAGCAACCTCAAACTCCTGAGCTCAAATGATCTTCCTTTCTCAGCTTCCTGAGTAGCTGGGACTAGAGGTGTCTGCACAATGCCCAGCTAATTTTTCTATTTTTAGTAAAGATGGGGTCTCTGTCTTGTTTAACCTGGTCTTGAACTCCTGAGCTCAAGCAGTCTGCCTACCTTGGCCTTCCAGAGTACTAGGATTATAGGTGCGAGCCACTGTAATCCAGATAATGTTTTTCTTAATGGAATAGTCTCACTGCTAATAGCAATTTTATCAATAATATGGGTAAATTTCTAGAGGGTAAAATATTCATACCTGATAATTCCATTTCTACAAATTCATTTCAGAATATATTCAAGAAAGCCTACAAAGATTTGTATATTTACTTTTATTTATAGTGAAAAACTAGAGAGAATTTAAGTTTCATGAGTAGCAGAATGTTAAAATTGTTACATCCACTCATGATCTTAGACAGTTTTATTTTTTACTTTAAAATGGTCTCTTTTCCAAATTTTCTACAATTAAGGAATAAATATATATACGCTGGTACAGAATTATTGAGTGTCTTCTGCCTTACCATAGCCTGAAAATGACCAGGTCCCACTGCCCTGTATTCCACCTCATGAAAGGGGAAGGATTCTTTTCATTTCAGGATGAAGAGAAGTCAGACTACATAGTCTGTAGAGTGAGGATGGATGTGGGGCTGGGGTTAAGAAAGGTTTCTGGGGTTAGTACTGAATTTGGGGAGTTTTGGTGTGTGAGATTTCCCTGCGCACTTTTTGTAGGAAGAAGTTTTTGAGAAGAGTATGGGTTATAAATTAAATTCTCTTAAATGTTTTTTTAAGCTAAATAAATAAATTACTTTTTTCTTTAATTTTTCTATTTTTTTAAAATGTGATAAAATTTGTCATTAGGATTTCATATTATTTAAAAAAACATGGTTACTGATTATTGTGCTGGTGGTTTTCATTGTCAAGAATGCAACTCTACTGAAGTTAAAGGCTTATTACTCTATTTATGCCTCAATTTCTTTTTTTAAAATTGTTTTTTATTAAATCATAAACACATAGACCATGTATACATTAATGCATTTATGGGGTACTGATACTGATTTCATATAGAATTAGGAACGCTTACATTGCACTGGTTAATATATACCTCATCTCGTTGACTTAATCATTGTGTTAAGACATATGCCTCAATTTCTTTATCATGTAAGCAAGAATACTTATTTTATTAAGTGAGAACTAATAACTTCTAAAAGTGTATGTGGACTCGGTACCTGTAGCTCAGCAGCTAGGGTGCCAGCCAACATACACTGGAGCTTTCAGGTTCAAATTCAGCCTGGGCCTGCCAAACAAGAATGACAACTACAACCAAAAAATAGCCAGGCGTTGTGGCAGGCACCTGTAGTCCCAGCTCCTTGGGAGGCTGAGGCAAAGAGAATTGATTAAGCCTAGGAGTTTGAGGTTGCTGTGAGCTGTGATGCCACAGCACTCTACTGAGGGCAACATGTTAGACTCTGTCTCAAAAAAATAAATCAATAAATGAAAGTGTGTGTGCACATGCATGCTGTGCAGTTATTGGGGAGTACACACACGTAAGGTGATATTTCTGCTACTATGATAATTATATTGTGCTTATTAGCCATTTGAATTTCTGGTGAATTTATTAATGACTTTTGCCCATTTTTTTATTAATCTTAAAATTGAGTTAAGTAATTTTGGTTGTGAATTGGTAAGTTACTATTAAAATATTACTAGTCCTTGTATTTATTCTACCCTTGAAATACATATTAATAAAACCTTATTTTTTAATAACATTGTATTGCTTGCAGAATATTTTTATGTTATTTCAGTTGATCCCCAAAACAATCTTACAAGATCATCAAGGCATTATCCCCATTTTATAGATGCAATAACTGAAACTTGATTGCAGATCTTCAGGGTCTCTGCTGTACCTTGCTGCTTCATTAAATGATTTGTACCATATAGTAAGCTTTTCATATTCACTGCTATGCAGGAAGCTCAAAGAATGAAAGGGGAAATTTAAATCAGTTAGCTCGTAGTTAGTGCTGGCTTTCCCCTTTAACTTTACTCAGATTTTGCTTCTTGAGATTATTAGTCTCTGATCTCATTGGGAAATGAAAAGGAAGCCTAAATTGATACAGCTTCTTTTTAACTATTTTTTAAATTGGATTTTCTGATTCTGTTATAGATGCTGTAGTTAACAAGGAAGGTGAAGAGTGCATAGGCAAAGGAGATGGTAAGATCTACTTAGAAGTTATTTTCATGATAATTGAAAGTGATACTGTTTTATCTATGTCTATTGCTGTATAGTAAGTTATTCCAACACTTTGAGGCTTAAAAGAATAAACATTTATCATAATTTCTGTGGGTTAAGAATTCGAGCATGGATACCTTTGGCTGTAAGTCACTTGATGCTTCCATAGGGTGTCATCCAGAGCTGCATTCAACACAAGGCTCAGCTTGGACAAGGATCTGCTTTTGAGCCTACTCATGTGGCTACTGTAGGTTTGGAGATATCAGTATATCAGTTCCTTGCCAGATGAGCTTCTCCATAGGGCAGCTGACAACATGGGAGCTGGCTTCTTTGCACAGAGCAGGTGAGTGAGAGAGAGAGGGTATCCAGGATGGAAGCCACGGCATATTTGTAACCTAATCTTGAAAGCAACATCCCATTAATTTTGCCATATTTCCTCTGTTAAAGGCAGGTCATTTGGGCGGTGCCTGTGGCTCAGTCAGTACGGCACTGGCCCCATATACTGAGGGTGGTGGGTTCAAACCAGGCCCTGGCCAAACTGCAACAAAAAATAGCCCTGTGGTCCCAGCTGCTCAGGAGGCTGAGGTAAGAGTATTGCCTAAGGCCAGGAGTTGGAGATTGCTGTGAGCTGAGACACCAAGGCACTCTACTGAGGGTGACAAAGTGAGACTCAGTCTCAAAAAAAAAAAGCAGGTTATTAGGAGAGTATTACCCAAGGGTATGGATGCCAGAGACAGGGATCATTAGGAGCCATCTCTCGAGGCTGCCTTCCGAGATGCATATCATAGATGTATTTTAAATCAAGAATTGTTTATTGCTGCATAGTATTCCATGGTATACATACACCATAATTTATTAATCCATTCATGGGTCGATGGGGACTTGGACTTCTTCCAAGACTTGGCAATTATGAATTGAGCTGCAACGAATAATTTGGTGCAAATATCTTTGTTGCCAAATGATTTTTGGTCTTTTGGATATATACCTAGTAGAGGAATTTCAGGATCAAACGGCAGGTCTACTTTTAGATTCCTGAGTGTTCCCCAAACTTCTTTCCGAAAGGAACATATTAGCTTACATTCCCACCAGCAGTGCAGAAGTGTTCCCTTTTCTCTACATCCATGCCAACATCTGTAGTTTTGGGATTTTGTGATGTGGGCTATTCTTACTGGAGTTAGATGATATCTCAAAGTGGTTTGGGTTTGCATTTCTCTGATGATTAAAGATGATGAGCATTTTTTCATGTGTCTGTAGACCGTGCACCTGTCTTCTTCAGAGAAGCTTCTGTTCATGTCTCTTGTCCACAATGAAATGGGATCACTCGTTCTTTTCTTATTAATAAGTTTGAGTTCTCTGTGGATTCTGATTATTAGACCTTTATCGGGAATATAACCTGCAAAAATCCTTTCCTATTCTGAGGGCTGTCTTCTTGCTTTACTTACTGTGTTCTTGGAAGTGCAGAAGCTTTTTAGTTTGATCAGATCCCAGTAATGTGTTTTTGATGTTGCTTCAATTGCCTAGGCATCCTCCTCATAAAGTATTCTCCCAGACCAATTTTTTCAAGTGTTTCCCCTGCACTCTCTCCAAGAATTTTTATAGTTTCATGTCTTAAGTTTAAGTCCTTTAACCAGTGAGAGTCAATTTTTGTTAGAGGAGAAAGGTGTGGGTCCAGTTTCAGTCTTCTACAAGTCGCCAGCTAATTCACCCAGCACCATTTATTAAACAGGAAATCTTTCCCCCAATTTATATTTTTGATAGACTTATCAAGATCAAAAAACGGTAAGTAACTGGGTTCATCTCTTGGTTCTCTATTCTGTTCCATACATCTACTTCTCTGTTTTTGTGCCAGTACCATGTTGTTTTGATCACTGTAGATTTATAGAATATTCTGAAGTCTGGTAGCATGATTCCTCCTGATTTGTTATTATTTCTGAGTAATATCTTGTCTATTTGAGGTTTTTTTCTGTTTCCATATAAAATAAAGTACTAAGTTTTCCAAATCTTTAAAGTATGACAGAGGAACTTTAATAGGGATTGCATGAAATCTGTAGATTGCTTTGGGAAGTATAGATATTTTAACAATGTTGATTCTTCCCAGCCATGACCATAGTATGTTTTTCCATTTGTTAACATCTTCAGCTATTTCTTTTTTCAGTTTTATAGTTCTCTTTATAGAGACCTTTCACCTCCTTTGTTAGGTACACTCTCAGATAGTTCATCTTCTTTGACACTATTGTAAAGGGACTAGAGTCCTTGATTGTTTTTTCACCTTGGTGTATATAAAAGTTACAGATTTGTGAGTATTGATTTTGTAGCCTGAGACGCTGCTATATTCCTTGATCACTTCTAGGAGTTTTGTAGTTGAGTCCCTTTTGATCGCCTCTGATCCTATTTGGATACCCTTGATTGCCTTCTCTTGCCTGATTGCGATGGCTGAGACTTCCATTACAATGTTAAAAAGTGGTGGAGACAATGGGCAATCTTGTCTGGTTCCTGATCTGAGTGGAAATGATTTCATTTTTACTCCATTCAATATGATACTGACTGTGGGTTTGCTGTAGATGGCCTCTATTAGTTTAAGAAATGTTCCTTCTATACCTATTTTCTTAAGGGTTCTGATCTAGAAAGGATGCTGGATATATCTAATGTATTCAGTACTACTATAAAACCAATTTATAATCACTCTCAATTTCATATGAGAGATGAATCACAACTATAGCCCAGAATGAAAGAGGGAAGTGGGGAGGGGGACGAGCAGGGAGGAGGGTGGTTTGATAGAGGGAAGGTTAATGGTGGGACCACACCTATGGAGCATATTGCAAGGGTACAAGTCAAATCTGTCAATATTGAACACAAATATCTTAACACTGTGATGAAGTGAATGAGGTGAAAGCTATGTTAATTAGTAGGATGTAAGCACTCCAATTTGTACAAATAATCAACACATAGAATCCAACAAAGGCATAAATATATTCATGTTCTATGTATATAAGACTTAATAAAAAAAAAAGAATTTTTAGTTACTAAA
>CAUYRH010181344.1:0-18266 GCA_963574655.1 Perodicticus potto | reverse complement strand
AGTCTCTTGCCTCTGCCTCCCAAGTAGCTGGGACTACAGGCGCCCGCCACAACGCCCGGCCATTTTTTGGTTGTAGCCGTCATTGTTGTTTGGCGGGTCCGGGCTGGATTCGAACCCGCCAGCTCAGGTGTACGTGGCTGGTGCCTTAGCCCGTCGAGCCACAGGCGCCGAGCCACATTTCTGCTATTTTAAGCTAAAAACATTGTGAAAAGGGTAATCAGTATTAGTGAAGCTTGCTCTATATGTTTTTTACAATCTCTTCTCCATAATAGGAGATCTTCTGCTTTATTTTTGTGAGGAAAAAGGAGATTCTTCAGGTTGTAATCAAAAGCTGAGAATATTTTAAATCAACGAGAAAATCCCTCTTCAGGTATATATAGTGTTCAGAAGTTATGGGTAAGTCATTTTTGACTCACATGAATATCTTCTGGATTTTTTTTTTTTTTTTTGCAGGTTTTTTTGGCTGGGGCCGGGCTTGAACCTGCCATCTCCAGTATATGGGGCCAGCACCCTACTCCTCGAGCCATAGGCGCCACCCTGATTCATGCAAATAAAGTAAAAGGATTTACTCAATATATTAATAGTTTATTCTTTTGGTAGACATCTTTGTCATTGTTCACAGATAAATGTGAGTGATTCTATCATGAAAATATTTGAAAATTCTATCCTATTGGAAATTTCTTCAGAATTGTACTTCTCACGCCATGACTTAACCACTGCACAGAGATTTTATCTGAAAGGGATGAGACCATCACACTGAAAATGCCCGCATCCACTTTAACTCAGGCAAACTTGGCTGATATGATAAGACTAAAATGTTTTACTCTTCTTGTACAATATCCAGGTGTTATTGGAGTCATCAAAGTAGAAAGCCAAAGAGTAGGAAGTTAAATATATGTTTCCAGAAAGGGATTTATGTACCGCTTTCCTAATCCTAAACCTCCATACTTCACCTGAAGTCCATTCACAATACACCATCCACCTCCAGAACGTTTTCATCTTCTCAAACTGAAACTATGTACCCATTAAACGCCAACGCCCCATCCCCTCTACCTTATACCTTTGGAAACCACTACTCTGCTTTCTGTCTCTATAAATTTGACTATTCTATTATTTGATGATAGCAAATAATTTTTAATTGTTGACTTTTATGTAATTATCCTAATTTTTAATATAATCGATCAAGCAAATTACATCCCTTAAACTATGGGATCAACCCAGCACCGGCATATATCTTACACAAAGACCTCATGGTATAAAACCCAAGCCTTGGCCTGATGGGGACCTGCTTCCATTAAGCAAACACAAAGCCCCTTTATTTGCCTTATTTAGATGATCCCTAAACAGCCTCACTGGCGTTCTGGGCCCTGCCTATATACTCTGTGTGTTTTTGATAGTGCAAACTCAGTCATAAAAATATCTACAGTACTTGCTTTAAAAGTACTCGCTGCCACTTAACTGTAAACAGACTTGTAATTTGGCTGTAAAAACTCATGAGTTGCTGAAAGGGGCTATAATAAAGTCGTAATGATCGCTGGCACAAACACTGCTGGAGAGGCCAGGGAGGGCTGGCGGGCAGGAGAGTGTGGTATGCATGACGTAAGCGGGCACAGCCCGGGCCACCGCCGTCCAGCATTGCCTTTGGAGATGTGCGTCTTTCTTGTGGTGCTCAATTTCCAAAATGACAGCTGGAACAGTTGTCAGGTATATGGTCCTTAAGCAAAAGACACAGTGCCAATTGTCAGTTGCAGCTTTGTCAGGGATACAGCCTTCAAGTCCCTCCACAATAACAATCTTTCTTTTCGGCAGGAGGATGTGGAGGAAGGTTTGGAAGTGAGGACTAGAGTCGGTGGCTGTATCCGGATGGAAACCGTCCCCACTGGAACTGAAACTAGGTACCCATTACACCCCTTGCCTTATGTGTGACAAAATAACTTCTTTCTGCAAGGATTGCTAGAGAAGGCTTAGCCTAGTAGGACGGGGATTTTTTTTTCTTCTAATTTTGAGGTGTGGGGAGAATATAGCCAAAGAGTGGAGGCCTCGGGGCCAGAGGACCTGGCATCGGTAGTGCCCATATACAGGCTTCCGAAGACGGCCAGAGAAGTTCTCAGGTTTCTGGCCCAACAGCCTAGCATGCAGGCCAAGTTCACGGTCTCGCTGAGCCTCTGCTGTTTTCTTCCTTTCCTCCGTCTGGCCTCGCCCACTTTCTTAAATCTGTCCCAGGTTACTTTCCATAATCCCCTAACCAAGGGGTGGGGTGGCAGTGGACTTGCCAGTCCCTTCAGTGACCCTTGCTCTGGTGGGGGCCCCTTTGCGCTTCCATCTCACTCCTGGTACAGCCCTTCAGAGGTGGAGGGTTGGGCTGCTCGCCTCCGTTTTGCCAGCACTCGAGACCCCAGGATAAAGGACCTCGCTTGGGAGTCAGGAGCCAGGAGAGCTGAACTTAGGGAAACAGTGTTATATCTCAGAGCTCGAATCCTCCTTTGTAACATGAGGGGATTAAATCTATTGTTCAAGGTCTTTTCTAACTTTAATAGTTTTGATTTGTGGAGCTACAGGGTATCTCGTGCAGCCGCTGGTGCTCTGTCTACCCCGCCAAAAAGACGAGGCCAGAGAACTGGGTACGTGAACACGGTTCTTTCAGTCCGACTTAGACCTACGTGATAGAGACCCACAGATCCTGCAAATCAACTGCAAAGTACCATTTATGTTAAGGTTTCATCAGAATTAAATTATTCTAAAAGAAATACAAGCAGATAGCTTTATTGATAAACAACATGCTTTTTTATTAATTCTTTGTGGTTTCATCTTTTTTTGGAAAAAATCAAAAATATATTAAACATAAACATACAATTCTGGGCACAGAATATATTTTTCTTGCCTATTTAGTCGCAAGTTTTTGCATGAAGCCTGGATTTGTAGGAAAACGAGCCTGAACCCTCATCTCCTGGTCTCTGTGACTTGGAAGGAAAACACAGATTCCTATTTCTTTCTGGAATTGCCCCTGACCAGTAAATGCTGTCTGTGAGAGCTGAAAGTGAGCTCTCCCAGTCTCTATGTGCTGCAGAGCTCTGGGCTCATGTGAGGACTTCAGTAGATCTGAGGGGCAGGATGATACCCAGTGTTACCCAAGGCCTCTTCTCTCTCCTCCCCTTCACACTTGCCTAGATTGGCCTTGATGTGTATTGCCATGCTCCTTATTTCTGGAACAACTGTACAAAATGATCAGTGAGTCCCTACTGTATCATGACACTTGTCCTGAGTTTCTAGAATATTTTTAAAATATTTGACACCTCTTTTAACATTAAGCACTTCTGTACTATTTTAAGGGATTTTGCAATCCAAATGATCAGAAACCAAATGTATTCTGCATTCCCCTTGATCCTTTCTGAGCTTCTTTCTCAGTTCTATTCCTGATTTGTTGCCTGGCATCCTTTGCTTTGATATCTATATGCCAAAAAAACCACAAGGTTAATGCGGACCTGCAGGGTGTTCTGTGATCCTGCTGGAGCTGCCATCAATCAAGGCAGATTGGAACTCTGCTCAGTGATGCCCGAGCTTCCGGAATGCCTTCAGGGTGACCCAAGTGGACACACACCACCTGCACCCTCTAGTCCTAAAGTGGTGGCTGTTAAACTGTGTGTGTTGTGCAGATTTGTGGGATTAAAATGTTATTCTCGTGAGATGGAGAAATAGGGACTCTTGAGTAATTATCAGTTAGTTGACACAAACAATAAGGACAGCTTTGCCTGGCCAAAGAAGTGACTGCAAAGAATCTTGATGCTAAAACAGGACATTAAGGACCAGCCAAAGAGAGTCATCATTTTCTTTCTTGCTAGTCTGAGTCACTGCCTCACTCGTTACGTCCCTAACCATTGGTCACCAAGATCCCTGGGTTGTTCTCCCCATCCTTTCCAACCAAGTTCTGTGTAGAATCCATGTAAGAGTTGTAAGTCACCTGGAATGTGAACTCCATAATGGACAGAAAGCTCTGAAGTCAAATAGAGTATGAATCACAAGATGAAAATCCTAACATGACAAGCTGAGAGTTGGGAGACACTTCCCCCCTACACACACACATGCACACTCACACACACACATTCATCTGAACTTCTTTAGTGCAATGGGTCCAATGTAATCCCTGAACTTACTCTTATTTTTATTTTCCTTCGTGTAGCTTATATTATGAATTGCATGAGCTTTTGAAAACCACCTAAAATCCTTCAGGGGAAAATAACATAGCTGAAGCACTTTGTAAATAGAAAACAAATGAGGTGTCCCGTCTTCCCTCCAGCACAGTTGTCATTACCTTCTGAGCTTCCTTGAGAAAACTTGGCTTCTAATGCTGCCTTGTGGCCTGTAGAACATGAAACGCATCCTGAAGGCACTGTGTGCTCTTGGTGGACAAGGACCCTCACGGCTCTGCAGCATTCTTTTTTAATGTACAATGATCCTTCCTCGCCCTGGCCCAGGCCAAGGGCATGGACTATACTTTCAATATCAAACAAATGGTATTGGTTTGGCCAGCTGGGTCTGTGGAAAGAGCTTGGGAGCTCCTCAGGGACCTAACGTAGTTTTCTTTCACATCTCTTATGCCTCAATCACAATTCAAGTAATGGTTGTTGAATGACTAAGTGTTTTCTGGTCAGGAACGCACTTCATCTATACAATGAGTTCGTCTGACAGTCAGGGGGACAAAAAGGGTTTAGTAATCCATCCAACATGGTGAAACATCACTGGGAATTCAGACAATCAACTTTAAAATCTTAATGCTGCAGGATGGGGGCAAGAGAGAAAGAAATAGCTGAGGAGTTAGAGACTTCATGAGGACTCTAGTGTTTGGTCTTGAAGTTGAAGATTTTTGACAGGCAGAGAAGGGGGAGGCTATTTCAGGAAAAGCACAAGCCAAGTTTCCAAAGCTGGAAAGCACAGGGTATCCATCGCAGGGCTCTTTTCACAGGAGTGCTTTCCGGGGAGGTCTCAGCAGCCCCCCAGAATGAAGGAGGTGGTGGTCCTTGCCCTACCGTGACTTCTAGACCAGAGCAGGGCAGGGCCCACCCCCTCCTGCAGTCGCCATGGGCAGATCTGGCTATCTGCCCCTGGCGCCTGCTCATGTTGAAGCTCTGGGCCTGGGCTGCCTTCTTTATCTTTATAATCAAGCTTAATTTATACTTTGCTGCAGAGTGATGTGTAATGGCATACACAGGCCATTTGCTGGGGAAGGAGTGGCAGGTTAAAGACTCAATTTCCTGGCCTCTCCAGCTTTGCGTCACCGTCCTTAATGATATTTCAACATTGAGAGTTTGGGGGGGTTTTTCCCCCTCTTTAAATTAAATATACAGTAGGTGTTTTGTGTTTAATTTCCTTAAGAAAAATGTGCATTGTGGGGGTGAAATGGTAAAAAAATAAATAAATAAATAAAAGATGAAGAGAGTCCTAAAAGTTTATAAAAACTATATTGTGTGCTCCAGAGACGGGAGTTACCTTTTTGGAGCCTTTTTATTCTCCTGGGAATACTCATAATATAGTCTTATGAGTTTTTGTTTGTTGTTGTATTTTTCTTTTTACCCTTTCTTTCTTTTTTAGCGTGTGCAGTACCTCCTGAGTCGCTTGTCTTTTTATATGCTTCTCAGAGGTATATTGCTGACACAATAGCCCGGAGCAACGAGGCTTTGGAGCCACTTGTGTTCCATCGTGTAATTACGTTCACAGGGTGTATTTATAGCAATGGAGGTGCCAAAGTGCGTGTGTGTGCGTTGGGGGTGGGTAAATACAGGGCCTTGCCTTAAGGAAGGTGGCTCAGTGAGTTGGCAATGCATACATCCTCAGTGGAGAGGTAGCCAGGGTGGCCAACAGCTGCATATGTCAAGGAAGAAAAGAGTGAGAGGAAAGGCACCCAGGTGCTCTAAAATCTCAGGCTGTGTCCTTCAGAGCCCTGGGGGTTCTGTAGGAGAGGCTTGGAGGCCACAGTGGGGGCAGAGCCAAAGAGGTGATTGAATGGACAAGGGCTGGGCTTGGCTCAGCACCCCTTCCACAGCCCCAAAGCAAGTGCTCGCATTCTTATCTGACTTACACGTGGAAGTCCTCAATGAGATTTGTTCCTGATCCATATAACCTTTCTACTCCTATCCAATGAACCATCTCATAGCCTCCTGAAACCTCATTAAATGTTATTCTCTGCACACCCCTATCCTCTTGGAAATCCTTCTGTCTCTGCTAGAGTTCCCATCTCCTACTGCGGGCTCCTGGTAACTCACTGCAATGGCCTCATAATGGGGTCTCCCTGCTTCTGGGTCCAATATCCTCACTCTTACCAGCCACCAGAGTGATCAGTCTGTGACACAACATGGATTCTGTCCCCCAGCTGGTTAAAACCCATCTGCAGTTCGCCCATCTGCTGAGAGGGGGAGGGAAGACTCCCAATATATTTGTGTGTGTGGCTTTAGTAAGGTATAACTGACAAATAAAAATGTATGTATTTAAGGTATCCAATGTGATGTTTTGATACATGGTATATGGATACATTGCAAAATGATCACCATAATAAAACCAATTAACACATCCATCACCTCACCTAGTTACTTTTTATTTCTACTTTTTTGTGGTGAGACTATTTAAGATCTACTCTCAGCAAACTTTAAGCATACGATACAATATTATCAACTAAAGTTGAAGATATTGTCCCATGTTTTTACTGTAGACATCCAGAACTTACTCATCCTTCATAACTTTAACTCTTGCCCTTTGACCAGCATCATCCCATTCCCACATCCCCCAGCTCCTGGTAACCACCGTTCCACTCTCTGCTTCCACAAGATTGACTTTTTAAAATTCCACATGTAAGTAAGATCATACAGTATTTGTCTTTCTGTACCTAGTTTGTTTCACTTAGTACCAGGTTCATCCACATGGTCTGAAAAGGACGGAATTTCCTTCTTTTTTAAAGCTGAATAATATTCCATTATATATGCCACATTAAAAAGATCTATTCCTCCACCAACCTACACTTAGTTTGATCCCATGCCTGAGCCATTGTAAATAATACTACAATGAACATGAGGATGCAGATTTCTCTTTGACATACTCATTTCATTTCCTTTGGATTCCCTTTCTACCCAAAAGTGGGATCGCTAGGTCATAGGGTAGGTCTATTTTTGATGTTTGAGTAACTGCTATACTATTTTCCATAATGGTGTATCAATTTACATTTCTAGCAACACTGTACAAGGGTTACCTTTTCACAACAACCTCACCAACACTCTTTATTGTTTCTCTTTTACTTCTGTACTTTGTCTTTTTCATAGTAGCTGTTCTAACAGTCATAAGGTTTTATTGTGATTTTGATTTGTATTTCATTGATGATTCATGATTTTGAGCATTTTTTAAATATACTTCAACAAGTATATGGCCGTTTGTATGTCTTCTTTTGAGAAATATCTATTCAGGTTCTTTGCCCATTTTTTAATGGGGTTATTAACTTTCTTGATACTGAATTGTTTGAATAATAATATGAATTCTGGATATTAACTCCTTAACAGATGTATGTTTTACAAACTTTTTTTCCCATTCTGTAAATTGTCTCTTCATTCTGATCAGTGTTTCCATTGCTGTCCAGAGCTTTATAGTTTAATGTAATCCCATTCATGTAATGTAGTCTAATTCTACTTTTATTGCTTGTGCTGTCAGGGTCATATTCAAAAAGTCATTGTTCAGACCAATGTCAAGAAGATTTTTCCTCTTTTCTTCAGGTATTTTAAACATTCAGGTCTTATGTTTAAGTCTTTAATCCATTTTAAATTGATTTTTATATGTGGTATGAAATAAGGGTCCAATCAGATTCTTCTATATTTAGACATCCAGTTTTCCCAGTACCACTTATTGAAGACACTGTCTTTTTCTCATTGTGTGTTCCTGGCACCTTTGCCAAAGGGCAAAAGACCATAAAAGCAAGCATTTGCCTTAGGTTTTGTAGTCCCTTTCACTGGTATTTATGTCTGTTTTACGTAGTACTATACTGTTTTGATTACCATAACTTTGTGGTATATCTTAAAATCAGGTTGCAATGCCCTCAGCTTTGTTTTTTGCCTAAGTATTGCTTTGGCTATTTGAGGACTTTTACGGTTGTATGCATTTTTTATTTCTTGGAAAATTACTTTAAAATTTTCATAAGGTTTGCATCGAATCTAGCATTTTTGGTAATATGAACATTTAAACAATATTAATTCTTCTCATCCATAAACATGGGATATCTTTTCATTTATAAGAGTCTTCTTCAAGTTCTTTCTTCAGAGTTTTGTACTATCAGCAAATCAATCTTTCACTTCCTTGGTTAAATTTATCCTTTAGGTTTTGTGATTTTTTTTATACAATTGTAAGTGGAATTGTGTTCTTAATTATTTCTCATATAGCTCACCGTTAGTGTATAGAAACACAACTGATTTTTGCATGCTGATTTTGTAACACGAAAATTTACTGAGTTTATTTATTTATTCTAATAACTTTTGGTGAAGTCTTTATAGAGTTTTCCATAAATCCATGTTATTGTCAGCGACAATTTTACTTCTTCCTTCTCAACTTGTATGCTTTTAACTTTTTTCTTTTCTACGTTGTCTGGGTAGGGCTTCTGATATCATATTGACTATAAGTGGCAGGAATGGGTAGCCTGGTCTTATTTCTGGCCTTAGAGAAAATCTTTGACCATTGAGAATGATGTTCACTGTTAGCCTTGTTATATATGGCTTTTATTATATTAAAGTACATTTTTTTTCAAATCTTATTTGTTAAGGCTTCTTATTATGAAAGGATTTCAAATTTTGTCAAATACTTTTTCTGCATTTATTCTGATAATCAATATTTTTTCCTCATTCTCTTAATGTGTCAGAGCATATTTACCTCTTTGCACATATGGAACCAACCATCTTTGCATCTCACAAATAAATTCCACTTGATCATGGTGTATGGTCCTTTTAATGTTGATTTGGGTTTGCTAGTATTTCATTGAGAATTTTTTCATGTATGTTTATAAGTGATACTGAAAATTACTATGAGGAATTTTCTTTTCTCATAATTTCCTGGTTTGGCAGTATCAGGGTAATGCTGACCTCAACAAGTTTTGAAAATGTTCCCTCCTATTGAATTTTTTTGAAGATTTTGAAAAGAATTACCTTTAATTCTTCTGTAAGTGTTTGATAGAAATTATCAGTGAAGACATCTGGCCTTGGCTTCTCTTTGTTGGGAAATTTTTAATTACTGATTCAATATTGTACTCATTATTGATCTATTCAGATATTCTATTTCTTTGTGATTCAGTCTTAGATAGTTTTATGTTTCTAAGAATGTATCCATTTCTTCTAGATAATTCAGTTTGTTGGTGTATAATTTTATATGGTATTCTCTAATGATCATTTGTTTTTCTGCTGCTATTAGTTGGAATGTTCTGTATACATCTACTTCATCCCTTTAGTCTATAATTGTTCAAATTCACTGTTTCCTTATTGATTTTCTGTCTAGATAATCTATTCATTTTTGAAAGTAGGGTATTGAAGTTATAATAAAACTATTATTTTATTACTATCTATTTCTTCCTTCTTCTGTTAACATTATCTTTATATATTTAGGTGCTCTGGTATTTGGTGCATATATACAGTATTTATAATTGTTATAGCCTCTTGATAAATTAACCCCTATAATTAAGGGGTTAATTATACTGACCTTACTTGTCTCTTAGAATAGTTTTGGCTTAAAGTCTATTTTGTTTGATGCAAGTGTAACTACCCTTAGTCTTTTTTGGTAACCATTTGCACAAAATATCTTTTTCCACCCCTTCTTTTTCAGCCTATGTGCATCGTTAAAGCTAAAGTAAGTCTTTTTTTTTCCAGATTAATATGAGGGTACAGCCAATTAGTTATAACATGGAATACTACACTGAGTCTCTTGTAAACAGGATATAATAGATTTGTGTTTTGACCATTTAGACACCATGTCTTTCACTCGGAGAATTTAATTCATTTACATTTAAAAGCAATTGCTGATAAGGAATGAATGTTGACATTTTGTTCATTGTTTTCTGACTTTTTTTTTATATATATACAAGTGTTTATTAGGTTTCCACTTTTTGCCTTCACAGAATTAAAAAGGCTTAAAATTTAATTACAATGACAATGTTTAAGATAAGGACTAGAAACAAAAACCTCCTAAAAAATGAACCAAGATAAATACATTCAGAAAAGAAATCAGATGAGTGCTGCATCAAAATATTAAGCAATAACAATAATGCAAAAAAGTAACATTCACATTGTCAGATAAGAATATGTCTACTAGAGACTGCTTTGACTCTGAGGCTCAGTATGGAGTCAACAGTAAACTTCTTCTTATTTTTTTTCCAAAGTCTCAAAAAATAGACAACTAATATTTATAAATAAAAGTAAAAGATAATTTAAAAAAACAGATCATGCCAAATTTTATAGACAATATGAAAAGAAGAAATACTTCAAAATCATTCTACTTAATCTGGATACACTGGATATTAAAATTGGAGAAAATATATTATTATAAAGGGGAAACTACAAACATATTTCACTTATTAATGAGGATGCACTATCCTAAACAATGTATTAACAAGTTTAATTAAAAATTAATGTTTTAAGTAATGTACTTTGGTCAAAATTAAATCCCATTTATGTGAGAATTAGTCACTATTAGTCACTGACTGTTTTGTAGTTCTTTTGTTTCTTTGTTCCTCTCCTGATGACTTCTTTTGTGATTTGATAATATATTTTGTAATGGTATGCTTTGATTTCTCTTTTGTGGTTACCATTAGGCTTATATCACACATCTTATAGTTATAACAGCCTATTTTAAGCTGATAAAAATTTAACTGTACATATAAAAAGAAAAACTTTACAGTTTAACTTCTCCTTCCTCCACACTTTGTTATTAATGTTGCAATTTACATCTTTTATATAAGCGGGTCTATCAACTAATTATTGTAGCTATCATTATTATTAATACATTTGTCTTTTAACTTTTATACTAGAGTTAAAAAGTGACTCATTCACTACCCTTACAGTATTAGATTATTCTGAATTTGGCTACATTCTTATCTTTACAGTGAGTTTTATATTTTCATATGTTTCCATGTTGTTAGTTAGCATCCTTTTCTTTCAACTTGAAGAACTCCTTTTTGTATTTCTTGTGAATTAGGTCTACAGAAGATAAACTTCCTCAGTTTTTATGTGTCTGGGAAGGTCTTTATCACCTTCCTTCCTGAAGGACAGCTTTGCTGGGTATGGTATTCTGGGTTGGAAGGATTTTGTTTTTGTTTTTTGTTTTTTCCTTTAGCATGTGGAATAAATCATTCCACTTTCTTCTGGCCTACAAGATTTGTGCTTCAAAATTCTCTATTTTTATTTTTTATTTTTGAGAATTTAATTATAATATGTCTCAGTGAAACTCTTATGCTTAATCTATTTGGAGTTCTTTGGACTTAATGGATGTGGATGTTCATTTCCCTTTCCAGATATGGTAAGTTTTCTGTCATTATTTCTTTAAATAAATTTCCTGTCCTTTTCTCTTTCTCTGCTCCAACAGGACTCCATAATGCCTATATAGGTGTCTTTTATCACGTCCTCTAACTCCCACAGCTCTTCTTCACTCTTTTCCATTCTTCTTTATTCTTTTTTGTTTCTCTGCTTAAGTGAATTTAAATAATCTGCCTTCGCATTTACTGATTCTTTCTTCTGCTTGATTGAGTGTTGTTGAGATCTTTTTTTTTTTTTTTTTTTTTTTAAGAGAGACAGAGTCTCACTTGGTCACCCTCAGTAGAGTGCCATGGCATCACAGCTTACTGCAACCTCCAGCTCTTGGGCTTAGGCAATTTGATTCTCTTGCCTCAGCCTCCCAAGTAGCTGGGATTACAGGTGCCCACCACAGCACCCAGCTATTTTTTTGTTGCAGTTTGGCTATGGCTGGGTTTGAACCCACCACCCTTGGTATATGGGGCCGGCACTCTACTCACTGAGCCACAGGTGCCTCCCTATTGTTGAAGATCTTTATGGAATTTTTCAGTTTAGTCATATGTTCTTCAGCTCTAGAATTTGTTTGGTTCTTTTTAATGGTCTTTCTGTCTCTGTTGAACTTCTAATTTTGTTTTGAATTGTGTTCATGATTTTGTTTCATTTTCTATCTGTATTCACTTGTATCTCACTGAACTGTTCTAAGATGATTATTTTATATCTTTGTCATACAGTTCATAGATCACTATTTATTTAGGTTATTGGTACTTCATTTTGCTTCTTGTTGATGTCATATTTTTCTGATTATTTATGCTTTTTCTGTGGCACCTCTTCCAGTCTTTGCAGTTTTCCTTAAGCAATAAAAGCCCTTCACCATTCAGCCCATGCACAGATTCTAGGTAAGCTCACTGGTAGGGCTTGTGGGAAGGCTTGCAGCTAGAGTCTCCAGTCAGGATTTCCTGGTGCCTAAGTCAGCAAATGGGTAGGACCAGAGCTTGGGTCCACAGGGACTGGCCTGGTACCAGGGTTCACTTGGATGAGCTTAGGGGCTGGGTCTACAGAATAATAAGCCTAGAGCTTGAGATGAGGGGTGAGCCTAGGGGCTGAGGCATGGCTAGGACCTAGATCAACGGAGGTTGAAAGCCCAAATATATTAACACAACAATCAACAGTCTGCTTGATCTTAGCCTTGCTCACCTATTTATTTATTCAATAAATATTTATTGAACAACAATTATATGCCAGGCATACTATCAACGCTGAATGGCACATACAATGTGATTGCCCTCATGGAGCTTGCATTCTACACAAGAAAGGAGGCAATAAACACAAATACCTCAACAATATGATTGGCAGTTATTGTGCAGAAAATAAAGTAGGGAAAAAGAGTAAAATCTAAATTGAGGAGCTATTTCAGATAGTGCATGAAACTAAGCCTGCTCAGTCAGGTTATCTTTGAACAGAGACCTAAAAGCCAGACAGGATCTTAAGAACTAGCTTTACAGACAGAGCAGACCAGGAAAGTAGGTAGGGTCAAAGCCAAGGTAGGAGGTTTAAGATTTCATCTATTTATAATAAGAAACTATTGGAGGGTGGGAAACAACTGGAAGATATTGTCTCTTTCCCATTTTTAACAGACTTCTCTAGATGTTCTATGGAGACTGGATTTCAGATGGTGTTGGGGAAGTGGGAACTTTATATTTATCCCACGATTTCCACAGAGTGGAAGGAACTACTGTCATGTGGAAAAAGTGAGAAAGATATCTTCACAGCACACCCCTTCTCACTCCTTCCCACTGGTGATTTCAGACAAGAGGAGTTTGGGGACTCAGGGAAGTGAGTAAGAGAGACATTCCTTTCCTGGAAAAGGTTTAGTGAAATAGGAATGTGGCCAGTGGGCAATAATATATGTCAAAAGAGCTTAGGGGAGTTTGTTTACTTATTTTTTTGTTGGGCAAATTATTGGTGACAGGAGAATTTATTATGTTTCTACATGGGATTCCACACACAGAATGAGATCTCTGTCTATGAGGGTAAAATCCCACTCCCAGCTTATTAGAGAGGAGAAGGGAGTATGAAGCCTGACCATGTACCCTGTTTCTTCTTCTGAAGATAGCTAAGATCCACAGTCAGATAGTAAAAAAGGCCACTGGTAACCACTCTGGATGGGATTTGCATGATCATTAGCAACTGAGATACCTGCTCCTTCCAATAAGGTGGCTTCACAGAACACAGCCCTCAAGGTTTGAAACTAGTAGTCATCACAGGGAGCACTGCAGACCATGTGCTCTGAGATCATCAAGTCCAGCTAGAAGCCACAGACTAATGCCTTCTACTTTCCAGATGTCCCTGCAGAACCATGGTGACCAGCTGGCTGGCCTGCTCTCCAGGGTCCATGCTCCCACCAGCTGTGATCCACTGTTTTCAGCCAAGCTCATCAACCTGCCTCAGGGCACAGCTTAACTCCTGGACCAGCTCTCTCCCCGATCCCTCTCTCCACCCCCATCCCAGCTCCATTCATCACAGTCAAGCTCCAGTGCATCTGCATTTTCCTGCTGCTCCTGTGCCAAAATAAAATCAGTCAAATAAAACACAATCATGCAGCATCAGGCCACAGGCTGTTTGTCTCAGCCTAAATGACTCTGACAGCTCAGGGAGGGGAACAGCAGAGCTGGACTGGCTGAGCAACAGCCAAGGCTCAGGTTCTAGTAACAGGAGTGGACACTGTCACATCCCAGCTGCATCTGAGCTCCCTTCAATACACACACAGGAGTGGGTGACCTGGGCTCTTCTCAGATTGTCTCCGTCACACCTCTTCCCACTTCCAGTGCCATGGCCCCAGCTGAGTGCCTGTCTGTGGTCTGCCATAAGTCCTCCCCAGTGAGGTCCTAGAACACGCAGGTACACTCAACCCAGGTCCCTCTTCCTGGCTTCCATGCCCAAAGTGTATCTTGCTTTCTTCTGTGACATGATTATCCAAAAACTTATGAAGGTGCCTTAAAGCACAAAGCTAAGAATGCCATTTGTTGTGCTTCCTATGCAAATCAAGCTTATTTTAATTCTCCAACAATACTGCTGGAAACCTGTTATTGGGTATATCTCTACTTTTTGTGGTGTGATCTTCATGAAAAACTATTTCCATATATTCCCAGAGTTTTTCAAGTCCTTGTTGGAGGCAGAGTTACCAGAAGGAATTTAAGCAGCTGAGTGATATGATTGGCTTATGAGTTATAAAGACCAGGCTTGTTTAGAGACTGTGTTGTTTGGAGAGGGAGATGCCCTGTGCGAGAAGAGACATGGATTTAGGAGTCAGGTGCCCCGATTCCAATCCACTGAGTCCTTACCTACCTGTGTAGCCACCTTATCCTCTGAGGCTCAGTATTTTATCTACAAAATGAAGGCATGGTTATCTGAAGAGCACAGTGTAATAGGAAAGGCATTGGCTTTGAACTCACACACACTTGTTTTCAACCTAAGCTCTGTCACTTCACAAAGTAAAATAAGATGCTGCATGCAGATGGCTTAGTGCCGTGCCTGCCACAACGAGCCCTTTAGTGGCAACTACTCTGCTCGCCCTCACTCGTTTGAAAGCACTCTCCACTCCCCATTTCCCAGTGCCACACTTCCCTACTTTCCATACCTACTCATTGGCCACTTTTCAGTGTCCTCTGTCCCCTCCTCTCAAAATTTCAGAGTTGTTGGGAGTTAGTTCCTGAGCCCTATCCTGTTCCTTTCTACTGGGGAGCTCAGCCCTCCACCTTTGTCCTCCATTCTAGATCATTCCTAAAGCACTAAACATCTTGGTTAAACAAATAAATGCCTGCTTTAGGCCCTATATGAATTTATCAAAATCAGAACTCCTGCTTTTCCCAGCTGAAACAGCTTCTCATCCCTCTATCCCAGGCACCACTCTCAGACTGGTAGCAGAAGCCTGAAACTTAACAGATTTTCTTGATTCCACCCGCCTCGTCTTCATTGTTCCTCTAACCCCTTACTTAGCCCCCTGGTTCTATTTTCAAAATATATTTTGAATCTATGCTTGTCCCCACAACCCCTCCTCTGACCCTTGTAGCAATGGAGGTTACTGTTGCCTCTTGCTCTGACTGCTATAACACTTTCCTAACTGGTTTTTAGCTTCCAAACCTGTTCCTACCCAACACAGTCTCCAAACAAGCATGATCTTTATAACTCATAAGCCAGATCATGTCACTTAGATGCTGAAATTTTCACTGGTAACTTCCCATATTACTTAGAAATAAATTCAAACTGTCCTCCAGGATGTAGACTATTCTTTACCATCTGGTTTTTGCCTAGTTCTTCAATACACCACATGCTACTCTCCCAGCTGCTGATTACACCTGAGTCCTTTTTCTCATCCTGAGGTCCTCAAAAGTGTTATTCCATTTACTTACATCTGCCTGCCATTTCCTGTTTACAGTACCTTTATCCAATTCAGGATTCAGGTGTGGGTCCAAGGGAAACTGAAGTAGGAGGTCCCATGATCCAGAATGGCCCCCATTCTCTAAAGCTGACAGCTTTGACCAAGAGTCAAGTTTCTGGAATGGTTT
The DNA here is from genome assembly GCA_963574655.1 of Perodicticus potto. NCBI lineage: Eukaryota > Metazoa > Chordata > Mammalia > Primates > Lorisidae > Perodicticus > Perodicticus potto. The sequence goes on along the minus strand of CAUYRH010181344.1, from coordinate 2,185 downwards.
TCTCCCTGGTGGCACCCCAATTTCTCATATAAACAGACTTCCTAGCCCTGCCCTTCTAAAAGTTTGGACATGTCAGTAGGTCTGAATTCCAGTGGTGGAAATAAGCTTAGGCATATGCTGGGATACCCACTGCATGTTAATAGGGGTGTTCTGAATTTTTCCCAACTGTTAGAGTTACTAAGCTGGGAATTGGCTCGCCAACAGGTTTGGGAGAATTGACCACTATGGAGAGATTTCATTCTGCAAGAACTCCTTAGTATATTAGTCAAGACCTCCGACATTTTGATCCAGCTCATTTTTTCATGCATTCTCTACCCTCACACCTGCACTTTGCTCCATTAAATGAGTCATTGCTTGATGAGTTTACCCTTGACAGCTCTTTGTTCATTCTCTGCTCAGGAAATTTCTTCAGCCACTGTGGAAACCACATTCTTCTTCAAGGGTCAGACTGAATGCTAGCTTGCAAATACCCTTAATGGAGGTGTTCATTCTAAAAGCAGAATTCTTAGAATTCTTTCTTTAGTGCTCCAAGGTCTAGTGCTTATCTCCCACTAATGGTCCCTACCATGTCCTTCCATGCATGGATCATAAGCTGTGTACCAGACATGGTGCTAGGCATTTAATAAGCTTTATCTACTATGCTCCCTATGAGGCAGGTACTATCAATGTCCTCATTTTACTCATGAGGAAATTGAGGCCTAGAAAATGAAGTAGCATTTTCATAGTCACAATTCAAGCCCACATCTGTCTTACTATATCCCACACTGTCTTTGCTATTGCGTTATTTTGCCTTATTTAAAAGCCCAACTATCTCTCCATGTTCCTTTATACTCATCTTCATAAACCCTAGGCCTCCAAAGCACAGGCTACACTGACACTTTTCAGGCAGTGTCCCGTCAACATGTTCTCCTTAGCAAAGTATCTCTATCCCACAATTACTTGATGCAAAAAGAACGAGATCTTACTGGGGAATACTTTCTTCAACTTTAAATAGGATAATGTTAAACTTAAATTCGGGAGTTATTTAATGAGGAGTGAAGTTGATTGTTTCAAGGTACTATCTCTCCATAGCTGAAATGGGGGCTGAAAACAGTGTTTTGACAATTTTAACAAAAGTCTTTCTATTTGTATTTTCTTAGTGGGAATTTTCCCCTTACCCTCCTATGAGAATATAGGACTGTCATCCAACATTCGTTATCTCTTTGGTATACTGGCTAGACTAGTTCTAAATAGGACAACCACATTTAACCACATATAATTAAGAAGCTATGCACAGTAAAAGATTTGTTGGATTCCAAGCTAGTTAGCAAACATGTGGTAAGCCACGCTGCATCTTAAGTGAAGATAATGTTTGGTAACCGCTTTCTCATTGTGGCATACTTTGGCTCTTCATTGCTAATCTCTTGGAGAAAAAACAAATTGTTTACAATTTGCGATTATAGTTACAGCTCTACACCAAGTTGTGACTTACATTTAAAATTTTAACCTCTTCTAGAGTGCCCTGGGTTTATCTTTTTCAAGATTTGCCTTGAGAGCCACCCCTTTCAATGCAAATTAGATAGATTTCCTAACCCATAGTTTGAAGAGAAAGAAAAAAAAATCTAAAACCATTAACCATAATAAATAGGTTTTATAAAAGTTTTAAATTCCACTATAGTTAATCAGTCTGAACAAGACATTTATGCTGTAAATAGCATTTTAAAGTAAACAGAGCTTTACACAAAGTGACAGCTAGAATCACATTTTCTGCTTCTGAGTGTGAGGAAATTAATGTACCAAAAAAGGGCCTACTATTTAAAGATGTCTTGCTTCAGACATATTTAACAACTGAGATTTGCAGTGGGTAGACCACTGAAGTGTCTCGTCATTAAATTATGCACTGTACATTAGAAACAGATGTACTTCTGGAAGTCTGGCATAACAACATTGTTTTGCCATTCTCCAATTAAGACATGGCTAAAACTAAAAACAGAACTCAAACAACAGGTCAACTATCTTACCTTGGTCAGATAAGACCTTGGAGAAGGAGGATAATATTTCTTTTCTTTCTTTTTTTTTTTTTTTTAGATACAGAGTCTCACTTTATCACCGTGAGCAGAGCATAGTGCCGTGGCATCACACAGCTCAAAGCAAACTCCAACTCCTAGGCGTAGTGGATGGTCTTGCCTCAGCCACCCGAGTAGCT
>CAUYRH010181343.1:0-14439 GCA_963574655.1 Perodicticus potto | reverse complement strand
CAGTGGTAATATACATGAGGGGAGGGAGGTTAGGCGCTATTACTGTTTTGTATTGTAATAACCAAGCCCCCTACCCCTTGTACTAATCCTCCAACCCATAGATTTAAAGAATATAACAACCCCTTTACCCTTCTTAGTCTTGTGTCTTAGTCCCAGCCCCCACAAGGGTGGAGGAGCTAAGTTCTGGGAGAAGAGATAAACTCACGGAAGGAAGGGAGGGGTATGATTTAAAGAAGTCCCTGGTGCAGTACCCCCTGGTGGAAAGTTCCTTGGAAACTTACCCAACTCCTATGCCCATCCCTTGTACCCCTGAACTATGTATGAACCATGAAGTAATGAACTTGTGATGTATCTTATGATTTATGAACTAATATGTACCCCCCCACCCTGCAACCCTGCTTTAACTGCTATGATTAGCTTCTGTATTACGCTAGCTTGCTTTGCTGACCACGCAAGAAAAATAGTATAAAAGGATTGCCCGCCTGGCATTTGGGGCTGCACGAATTCATTTCACCTGCAGGTGTAATAAATCTTATCAAATATTGCATCAAATTGGGGTCCATCTTTCTATCTCTGAGACTCAGTTTACTTCAATACTCTTCTTCTTTTTTTCAGAGACAGTCTCACTCTATTGCCCTCAGTAGAGTACTGTGGCATCACACAGCTCACAGCAACCTTCAACTCCTGGGCTTAGACAATTCTCCTGCCTCAGTTTTCTCCCGAGTAGCTGGGATTACAGGTGCCCGCCACAACACCCAGCTATTTTCTTGTTGCAGTTTGGCCGGGGCTGGGTTTGAACTCACCATCCTCAGTATATGGGGCTGGCGCCCTACCCACTGAGACATAGGCACCACCACATACTCTTCTTTTCCTTTTAATTTCCAAATCAACTCCAACTCGCTCCATATCAAATGATCTTGTCTTCTACTGGACTGAAAATTCTAAAATCAGTGGAATCAAACTTTCCCCAAGCTCCTCCATTCCCTTTGCAGCTCAAGTACAACAAAACTTCCTCCTCTCTTTCTAGCAGTGTACATCTGTTTATTGTTTTTCCTTTGTAGATTTATTATTTATTTTTTACAGAGACAGAGTCTCACTTTATTGTCCTCAGTAGAGTCCCGTGGTGTCACACAGCTCATAGCAACCTCCAACTCCTGGGCTTAGGCGATTCTCTTGCCTCAGCCTCCCGAGTAGCTGGGACTACAGGCGCCTGCACAATGCCTGGCTATTTTTTTATTGCAGTTTGGCTTGGGGCTGGGTTTGAACCCGCTATCCTCAGTATATGCGGCCGGTGTCCTATCCACTGAGTCACAGGCACTGTCCTGGATTTATTCTGTTTTTAATAGAGATGGATAGAGTCTCCCTCTTGCTTAGGCTAGTCCTGAGCTTAGGTGATCCATCTGCCTTGGGCTCCCTAGAGTATTAGGATTACAGGAGTGAGCAATGCCTCAGCCCACTGATTATTCCCTGTTTATATCTATCTTTTTAGCTAGAACGCCGTGGCATTATCATAGTTCACTGCAAACTCCCAACTCCTAGATTCAAATGATCCTCTTGCCTCAGCCTCCACATACCATTACACCTGGCGAACTTTTCTATCTTTAGTACAGACAGGGTCTCACTCTTACTGAGGTTTGTTTATTTTTAGTAGACATAGATGGGGTCTTGAGTTTGCTTAGGTTGGTCTCTAACTCCTGAGCTCAGCTGATCCATCCGCCTTGGGCTTTCCAGAGCACTAGGATTTTAGAAGTGAGCCACTGTGCTGGGCTTCCTTGTAATCTTTGCTCTCCTTCTAATATATTATTCTAGTATGCTAAATATCTACAACATGTTGAAAGACCTTATTGAAGGCTCGGCGCCTGTGGCTCAACGGGCTAAGGCACCAGCCACTACACCTGGGCTGGCGGGTTCGAATCCAGCCCGGACCCGCCAAACTACAATGATGGCTGCAACCAAAAAATGGCCGGGCGTTGTGGCAGGCGCCTGTAGTCCTAGCTACTTGGGAGGCGGAGGCAAGAGACTCGCTTGAGCCCAGGAATTGGGGGTTGCTGTGAGCTGTGATGCCACGGCACTCTATCCAGGGTGACAGCTTGAGGCTCTGTCTCAAAAAAAAAAAAAAAAAGAAAGAAAGACCTTATTGAAGCTAGCAGAAAAAAGCCACACTTACTTTCCTTTAAGCTTACATGCCACCATCCTTCTACTGCCAAAATTTTCAGAGTTAAGTCAGTATCAGCTATTGTTCATTTGCTACTTAGTTCCCTGCACTACTCATATGCCTATTTTAGTCAAAAACTCTTGTCACAAATAACCAGAAATTTCATCCTTATATTAATTCAAAGGCCAGGACTTAAAAATCTGCGTTCTTTGGAAAATGATATACTGGGGCCCCACAAAGTGAGACTATGTCTCAATAAAATAAAAAAAAAACCCTCAAAGTTAACTTCAATGGTAGACTGTTCTTTGTTACTCTTTGTTACTCTTGAAATGACATTCTTTCCCTTCTAAACCAGAGAGATGGGTATACTAAACCCTTTTCAAAAATAACTATACTTGTAAGTTTTATTCCACTTATTTCTTCTTGGCCCATGATCCTTTAATGACCTCTTCTCCGTTAAATATATTTCAAGTTGTCCCCAGATGATTCTTCCTACAGATTTCTTCATACTTTCACTGAACTTTTCTACCACCCACATGTTACTTTCTTTTATAGTCAAGGCTCAAATGTGTCACTATCTCTCTTTCTACCCATATAATCCCAAAAGCCTCTTGAAATCTTGCTTTAGCCTTAAGTTGACTCTCCTAAACTTCAACTCAAAGGTCACCAAGAAAGTTTCTAATTGCTAAGGGTTTTTTTGTTTGTTTGTTTTTTTAAGACACAGCCTCAAGCTGTAGCCCTGGGTAGAGTACCGTGGCATTACAGCTCATAGCAACCTCCAATTCCTGGGCTCAAGCGATTCTCCTGCCTCTGCCTCCCAAGTAGCTGGGACTATAGTCGCCTAGCACAACACCTGGCTATTTTTTGGTTGCAGCTGTCGGCGGGTCCAGGCTGGATTCGAACTTGCCAGCTCAGGTATATGTGACTGGTGCCTTACCCACTTAAGCCCCAGGCGCCGAGCCATGCTAAGGCTTTTTAAACTTATTTTCTTCAACCTGCTAGCAGCAATTGACAGGGTCAACAACTCCTTGCTACTTTTTTTTTTTTTGCAGTTTTTGGCTGGGGCCGGGTTTGAACCCACCACCTCTGGCATATGGGACCAGTGCCCCAATCCTTGAGCCACAAGCACCACCCTACTTTTTTTTTTTGAAAGAAAGACTTCTAGGCTCAAGCGATTCTCTTGTCTCAGACTCCTGAGTAGCCAGGACTACCCGCCACAACACCCAGCTATTTTTAGAGCTGGGGTCTCACTCTGGCCCAGGACGATCTCCAACCTGTGAGCTCAGGCAATCCACTCGCCTCAGTCTCTCACAGTGCTAGGATTGCAGGCAGGAGCCACTGCATCCACCCAACTCTTTGCTATTTTAAACTTACCCACCTGGATTTCTGTGATAGCCTACCATTTTCTTTTAATGTCAGAAATACAGTTTCTCAATACTACTGATTATGTTGTTCTTTCCCATTCTTCACTACTCTTCCTCTATCCTCTTCCCTTCTACATCTAATCTGCCCTGAAAGCTTCAATCATTATCACTGAAACGATTCCCAGTTTAATTATCTGTTAAATTCCACTGCCAAGCAAAGACTTCTCGTAACTAAAGTACTACTCTGTATTGTGAACAAGAATCAAACAGTGCTTACACATGATGGAAAGTGAATTAGTATTAATCCTCACCAGTTTTTCTCCTAATGACACAGTAAATTCTAATTATTTGTTGCACTCACTTCAGCAGCACGTATGCTAATTATGTGGCTGGGATTAATTCAAACAATCAAGTTGTTTATTTAAAGGTCCAAGGGATACAAATATGAAAAGGAGGATGGGCGCAGTGGATCACACCTATAATCCTAGTAGTCTAGGAGGCCAAGGGGTGGATTGCCTGAGCTCACAGGTTTGAGACCAGCCTTAGCCAGAGTGAGACCTTGTCTCTAAAAGTAGCTGGGAATTGTGGCAGGCACCTATAGTCCCAGCTACGCGGGAGGCTGAGGCAAGAGAACAGCTTGAGTCCAACAGTTGAGGTTGCTGTGGGCTATGACGTCACAGCACTCTACCGAGAGTAACCAACTGAAACTCTGTTTCAAAAAGAAAGAAAAAGAAAAGGACTTGAAGCATAGACTCTAGGAGGAGGATATAATTAAGCGAAGAAACAAAAAGATCCAATGAAAGTATTGTAGCTATTGGGATAAATCATGTGGCATGCTACTTGATCACAGACATATTAAATCTTTAGATGTATATAATACAAAAGAATTTACAGAAGCTAGGCGCCTGTAGCTCAGCGGCTAGGGCATCAGCCACGTACACCGGATCTGGCGGGTTCAAACCCAGCCTGGGCCTGCCAAAACAACGATGACAACCACAACCAAAAAATAGCTGGGTGTTGTGGTGGGCGCCTGTAGTCCCAGCTACTTGGGAAGCTGAGGCAAAAGAATTGCTTAAGCCCAAGAGTTTGACATTGCTTGTGAACTGTAACCCCACGGCACTCTACCCAGGTCAAGAGACTCTGTCTCCAAAAAATAAAAAAAAATAAAAAAATAAAAAAATCCAGTTGGCAGCAGTAGAGAATACTGGAGGCAGTATAATACTAAACATAGAACAGGCACTAAATAAAATTCCTGTCAATGTGGTTTGACAGGAAAATAATATAGTAAATTTATTTATCCTAAACCTCTGCTGAGTAAGTTCTTAAACTGATTATGTAAATCATACCTTAGAAGGAGGTGGTACAGGCTTAGGAACCAGGTTCTTATACACACTTGGAACTATGGATGATGATTTGTTCCCATTTGCATGGTGAGATCCTGGTGAGGTGAATGTAGCAGAGAAGGCAGCAGCAGAATCCTCTTTGGAAACTTTTTTGATAATTAGCATTTTGGAGGGTTGCTTGGCACTAGGTGGGTTTTCTGTGAAATAGTGGAGACAAAAGAGTGTCAAGCCTATTGTGTAACATGAAGTGGTGGTCATACAAAGATCTCACCTTTAATAAAGAGGTTGACAGTTCAGACAGAGGGACATGCATTTTCTGATGTGCAGTCAATAGATACTCTCAGAAGTGAGACTATGAGGGAACTGTAGGAATAAAGGCAACGTCTGAAGCACTGATACTAAATTCAAAAATCAACCAGAAAGCCCAAAGATATTAGCAAGCCTTACAGGGCACCACAAATCTAATGTATAGTGAGGTCAGACATGAACCAAACAAGAATATATACAAGGGGAGCAGCTCCTGTCAGGATGGGAATAGAGAGATAAGAGGTAATTAGGAAAAGGTGTCTGTCAAGGGACCCTCTGACAAGGGAAACTTGAGCAAATTATTATTATTATTATTTTTTGAGACAAGGTCTCACTATGTAGACCTTGGTAGAGTGCCGTGGTGTCACACAGCTCACAGCAACCTCAAACTCTTGGGCTTAAGCGATTCTCTCGCCTCAGCCTCCCAAGTAGCTGGGACTACCGGTGCCCGCCACAATGCCCGGTTATTTTTTGGTTGTAGTTGTCATTGTTGTTTGGCGGGCCCAGGCTGGATTTGAACATGCCAGTTCTGGTGTATGGGGCTGGTGCCCTAGCTGCTGAGCTACAGGAGCCGAGCCAACTTGACCAAATTACTAACAAAGAGAAGGTATAGCAATCACCATTAATCCTATAACACCGAATCTAAAACCATTTAGATATGTTAAAGACTTTCCAATAAGACACCTGGCTAGTGAACATGTTTAATGAAGGGACCAGTAGAGTCCAATGTGTAAATGCCATAGATTAGCTTTGGTTTGAAATAACAGTAGTTCCTATCTGTTCGTTTTTTATAAGTCCAGTCATTCCCAACACATACATAAAAACATTCATGCATTTATATGTATTTTCCCCTTGCCCTGTCTAACAACATTATTTATAACTACAAAACAAACAACCGGAATCTGGTTAAAGAAAATGGTGTATTTACAGGATGTTATCTTACATAAAAAACTACTTTTTAAGAATATTTAATAATATGGAGGAGCCAGAGAGAGTGCTACCTGCCTGTAATCACACTTATTCAAGATCTGGGGTGGCAGCATCAGCTGGGCAATATAACGAGATCCTATTACTTAAAGAAAAATATATAAACACACACACACACACACACTTACATATGGGGGAATTTTTAGTATATATCATTATGTATACTCACTATAACTTCAGAAGACAATCATAAAAATTTAATTTGTTATAAGTGAATTAGCAACATTAATCAAAGATTATTTCTTATGAAGTTTATATTACTCTCCTTTTACTTGAAGTATGATTCCAAATTCAGGAAAGCGCTCAATTGTCTGTATTCTGACTCGATTATTGTGACTACTTTCAACACTGTTCTGGGGGATAAAGTAACCTGCAAAAGTTGTAGACACTTACATTACTGAAGAATAGATGATAGTTACCACGGCCCAATGGATGAGATGAGAAATGAGATAAAAAGAGAGATAAAGAATTTTTGTTCCTATACCTGCCAAGAAAAAGTTTAAACTTGTGCCTTTAAAATAGCAAAATCTACATACCCCATACTCCAGAAGGGGTCCCAAAAGGTCTGCATGGCTGATTCTGTTTGCCAGCTTCTGGATTCAAAGAAGGCTAGGAAAAAAGGGATATGAATGGTTGACACAGTAGGATGATCATTTTGGCACTTTTCACAAAGTAGCCATCAACATGGAACCTATCAAATAATTACATAGCACCATTTAATAATTTAACACTGTATTCGGAATCATAACAAATAAAAGATACTGAAATACAACATCAATAGATATTATGTTAATCTTTTTTTTTTTTTTTTTGAGACCAAGTCTCACTATGTTACCTTTCGTAGAGTACCCTGGCATCACAGCCCACAGCAACGTCAAACACTTGGGCTTAAGCAATCTCTTGCCTCAGCCTCCCAAGCAGGTGGGACTACAGGTGCCCACCACAATGCCTGGCTAATTTTTGGTTGTAGTTGTCATTGTTTTCTGGAGGGTCTGGGCTGGATTCGAACCTGCCAGCTCTGGTCTATGTGTCTGGCATCCTAGCTGCTTGAGCTACAGGTGCCAAACCCAGAAAAGGTTTTGTTATAGACAATAATAAATAGTAAGAGTCCTTAATCTTCTTTATGTGCTGAGGTTTTTGGTTTTTTTTCTTTGTTAGAGATAAGAGTCTTATTTTGTTGCCCTTGGTAGAGTGCCATGGCATTTAACAGCTCACAGCAACCGCCAGCACTTGGGCTTAGGCAATTCACTTGCCTCAGCCTCCCGAGTAGCTGACACTACAGGCATCCGCTAAAACACCTGGCTATTTTTTTGTTGTTGCAGTTTGGCCGAGGCTGGGTTCAAACCCAGCCACCTTCGGTATATGGGGCCAGAGCCCTACTGAGTCACAGGTGCCACCCTCTGTGCTGAGGTTTTAGAAAAAAAAGTCCTTAAAGATGAATTCCAAAGCTGGAAAATGGGTGGTTCTGGGAACAGAAAGTTAAATGAACACTAAGACAGGAAGCCATGAAAAAGAATATTCATTGGCTCGGCACCCTTAGCTCAGTAAGTAGGGCGCCGGCCACATACACCAAGGCTAGCTGGTTCAAGCCCAGCCCGGGCCTGCTAAAGAACAGTGACAACCGCAACCAAAATAGCCGGGTGTTGTGGCGGGTGTCTGCAGTCCTAGCTACTTGGGAGGCTGAGGCAAGAGAATGGCTTAAATCCCAAGAGTTTGAGGTTGCTGTGAGCTGTGATGCCACAGTACTCTACCCAGGGCGACACAGTGAGACTCTCTCAAAATAAAAAAAGACTATTTGCTGATTTGCAAATGGTTTAGTATTAGTGCTAGAGAATAAGGGGACATTCTGAGGGAAAAAAGCCAGCAAACCAGTTAAGAGCCAACTTGCAGTAGACCTTTAGGGAGATTAAATTTTATTCTGAACTTGGCGCCCATAGCACAATGGTTATAGCTCCAACATACACCGAGGCTGGCGGGTTCCAGGCCAGCTAAGCAACAATGACAACCGCAACAGAAAAATAGCTGGGTGTTGTGGGGGGCACCTGTAGTCCCAGGTACTTGGGAGGTTGAAGTGCTTAAGCCCAAGAGTTTGAGATTGTTGTGAGCTAGGGTCACATACTGAGACTTGTCTCAAAGAAAAAAACAATTTTTTTTATTCTGCAGGAATGGGGATCCGACTTGCATACAGAGTTAACACAGCCCAACCATCAATTTATTAATGGCAATACTGTAATAGCCTCCATTCATAAGTGCGAGTTGTATGTAAGTGGGATGTTTTTAATTCAGGGACTGCCTGTGTAAGTTACTCTAGTAACAGCTTAAAGGATGGATTTGAGGGGCTTAAACATCAACTAAGACACCATTAAGAGATCAATTCCAGTTTATGAGGGCAGTGAAGGCAACAGGAGTAGAGAAAAGAAAGGAGGGAAAAGTATGGAGAAGAGTTAAGAACAACACACTGGATTTAATAACTAATTGTCTAAGGAACATGAGCATGGCAGTTCTAAACCCAAACTTTACAATTTGGTAACAAGGGGGGAAAATAAATGTTATTTTAAAAAGTGCCTATGGAACACAAAACAACAAAAAGACACTTAGACTCTACAATAGAGCTTCTGAATTCCTGGGGCAGGGCCCCAGCAGGTTATATATAGATAGTGCCAGAAAAAGTATACACATTGTAAGGAAGGAAAACACTGTATTAAAACTAATAATCAGACTGGACAAAGTGGCTCACGCCTGTACGTGTATGTAAGTGGGATGTTTGTAACTCGGAGATTACCTGTGTAAGTTATTCTGGTAACATCAACTAAGAGACCTGAAGAAATCAGGAAACAAGACCAGAGAGAGCAAGAGTGAGACCTTGTCTCTACTAAAAATGAAAATCTGGCTAGGTGCCTGTAGCTCAGTGGCTAGGGTGTCAGCCACATACACCAGAGCTAGTGGGTTCAAATCCAGCTGGGCCTGCCAAACAATGACAACTACAACCAAAAAATAACTGGGTGTTATGGCAGGTGCCTATAGTCCCAGCTACTTTGGAGGCTAAGGCAAGAGAATCGCTTAAGCCCATGGAGGTTGCTGTGAGCTGTGACACCACAGCACTCTACCCAGGGCGATAGCTTGAGGCTCTGTCTCAAAAAAAAAACCCCCAAAACAAAAAACAAACCTCCCCCACCAAAAACGAAGGACAGATAAATACATTCTTCTACATCTGTGATTAGTCCCTAATCCCCAAGGTTAGAAACTCAGCTGCATAGCAGGTAAGAGCAAACTTCATCTGTATTTATAGTCACTTGCATCACTGCCTAAACTCTGCTCCTGTCAGACCAGCGGCAGCACGAAATTCTCCAGCTCTTGAGCTTAGGTGATTCTCTTGCCTCAGCCAGGTGCCCACCACATGCCTGGCTATTTCTTGTTGCAGTTTGGCCAGGGCAGAGTTTGAACCCGCCTCCCCGCCAGGGCAGGGTTTGAACCTGCCTCCCTTGGTATATGGAGCTGGCGCCCAGTCACAGGCGCCACCCACAGTTGGCTGTCTTATTTTAATTGGCCCGTGCTTAGTTACAATGTATCTAAGGTTCTCAGGGATCCCGGCATTCCTTATGCAGTACCTTTGATCTCTTTCAACTGAGTTTTAAAAACATCATTTTAAACACTTTACAATACACCCCTAAAAACCTTGCCTTCCCTTCTAAAAATAACTATTCTAACTTATGGTGATGATCTCATTGCTTTTTAGAATCCAAGTGTGAATACCTCAGTGCTATGGTTTTATATCCAAAAGCACTTCGGTGCCTGTGGCTCAGTGAGTAGGGCGCTGGCCCCATATACCGAGGGTGGCGGGTTCAAACCCGGCCCTGGCCAAACTGCATCAAAAATTAACCAGGCGCTGTGGTGGGCGCCTGTAGTCCCAGCTACCTGGGAGGCTGAGGCAAGAGAATCGCTCAAGCCTAAGTCGGAGGTTGCTGTAAGCTGTGACTGGACAGCACTCTACGGAGGGTGATAGAGCGAGACACTATCTCTACAAAAAAAAAAAAAAAGCACTTCTTTATAATCTACAAGTTTTTTTTTGGCCGGGGCTGGGTTTAAACCTGCCACCTCCGGCATATGGGGCAGGTACCCTACCCCTTTGAGGCACTGGTGCTATTCCCAAGTTGTTTTCTTTTTTGAAACAGAGTCTCACTTTGTCACACTCGGTGCCATAGGTCACAGAAACCTCAAACTCCTGGGCTCAAGTGATTCTACTGCCTCAGTCTCCTGAGTAGCTGGGAGGACAGGCTCTAGCCACAATGCCTGGCTATTTTTAGAGGTGGGGTCTTGCTCAGGCTGGTCTCAAACCTATTAGCTCAGGCAATCTAACTGCCATGGCCTCTCAGAGTGCTAGGATTACAGGTGTGAGCCACCATGCCCAGCCTAATCTACAGGTTTTTAATAAATATATCATACACTTCTGTAGTTACTATAAATTGATAACTGGTTTAAGATATTAAGTGTGAGAGGCTATACAATACTTTCTTCAAATTTTGGGAAGGCAACGTCTTCGTGGTTTTGTGTTCATTTATTAAAAGACACGTTAACAGGTTTGTCGCTTGTAACTCAGTGGCTAGGGCGCCAGCCACAAACAGCATGGCTGGAGGGTTCGAATCCAGCCCAGGCCTGCCAAACAACAACAATTACAACCTAGGCATTGTCGTGGGCACCTATACTCCCCAGCTACTTGGGAGGCTGAGGCAAGAGAATCGCTTAAGCCCAAGAGTTTGAGATTGCTGTGAGCTGTGATACCATGGGACTCTACCAAGGGCAACAGCTTGAGACCCTGTCACACACACACACACAAAGACACATAACAGCCAGCTGTGGTGGCTCACACCTGTAATCTTAGCACTCTGGGAGGCTGAGGCAGGTGGATTACTTGAACTCAGGAGTTCAAAACCAGCCCAAGCAAGAGTAAGACCCCATGTCTACTAAAAATAGAAAAAGTAGGTGGGCATAGTAGCACACATTTGCAGTCATAGCTACTCGAGAAGCTGAGGCAGGAGGATTGCTTAAGTCCAAGAGTTTGAGGTTACTGTGAACTGTAATGATGCCTGACACTCTATCCAGGATGACAGAGTGAGGCTCTGTATTTAAAAAAATCAAACAAATATTGAGATGGTGGTGTGCTTCTACACAGTCCAGCTTCACTGGAGGCTGAGGCAGGAGGATCACTTAAGCCTGGGAATTCAAGATCACAGTGGGCTATAATTATGCCAATGTACTGTAACTTGGGCCATAAAAGAACTTATCTCTTAAGGAAAACAAAGTCAATAAACATGCAAAATTCCCCATTGGGAATGCACAGAAGTAATAATGTAGTTTCTATTTCAAACTATACTAATCAATAGTGTAAATATGTAGGTACTCTTATTTCTTTTTTTCTCTTTGAGACAGAGCCTCAAGCTGTCACCCTGGCTAGAGTACTGTGGCATCACATCTCACAGCAACCTCCAACTCCTGGGCTCAAGTGATTCTCCTGCCTCTGCCTCCCAAGTAGCTGAGACTACAGGCGCCCGCCACCATGCCGGGCCATTTTTTGGTTGCAACCGTCATTGTTATTTGGAGGGCCCAGGCTGGATTCAAACCCGCCAGCTCAGGTGCATATGGCTGGCGCCTCAGCCACTAAAGGCACAGGCGCGGAGCCGGTATTCTTATTTCTGTTTTACGCCACACCATTTATTCACTACAACCTTCTCTTTGCTTACCAAAATACATAAAAACCAAAACTAGTAGAGTTTCAAATCCAAATACATTTGTTTTCTATACTTTAAACATTGCATGTCAGATATAAATTACGTTATAACTACTGGGGGTTTATTTAATTATAGGCTAGACATATATAAAAAAATCTGTTTTATAATAGATCATATTGTAATTTTCTTTCTAAGGCTTTTGTCAGTAGTTTGACGAGAATTTCACCAATTCGTTTAATATGATGAGCAATACAGATTATGTTTTTAAACTATTCCCACTGGTCTCAGCTTATAATTTTATTCTGTAATAATGAAAATTATAATTTAGCATTCTAATAATTTATAGACTTTTGGTTATCTAAGACATTCTGGAGAAATATTCACTATGTAAGGATAGTATAGACCTTTCTAAGGATAAAGTTTTTTTTTTCCTTTGAGACAGAGTCGTACTTTGTCACCCTCATAGAGTGCCAATAGCCTCATTGCTCACAGCAACCTCAAACTCTTGGGCTCAAGTGATTCTCTTGCCTCAGCTTCCCAAGTAGCTGGGACTACAGGTGCCTGTCACAATGTCCAGCTATTTTTAGAGACAGGGTCTTGCTCTTGCTCAGGGTGGTCTCCAACCCGTTAGCATAGGCAATCCACTGACCTTGGCCTCCTAGAGTACTAGGATTACAGGTGTGAGCCACTTTGCTCCACCAGGATAAAGTTTTGGGGGTAGTTTTTTGGCTGGGGCTGGGTTTGAACTCGCCACTTTTGGCATATGGGCCAGCATCCTACTCCATGAGCCACAGGCACTGCCCCCAGGATAAAATTTTGAAGAATAGTTAACCTGCGGATAGGAATTAAGATTAATATATCATTTAAGCCAAGGACTTCAGGACATTTCCTATGCCTGGGGGTAGAGAGGCTAATGCCTAAATTTGACTCTTCTTTAGTTGATTTTATTATCATGTTGAAATGACTATATAACAGAAGCAACTGATTAATCTAATATCTCTAGAACTGCAGTATTTCATATAATAGCCACTAGACATATGTGTTTGCTGAGCACTCAGAATGTGTATAGTCTGGCTTGCTGCCTGTAGTCTAGTGGTTAGGGTGCTGGCCAAATACTCTGGGGCTGGTGGGTATGAACCCAGCCCAGGCCTGCTAAACAGCAATGACAACTACAACCAAAAAATACCTGGGCGTTGTGGCGGGCACCTGTAGTCCCAGCTACTTGGGAGGCTGAGGCAAGAGACTCGCTTAAGGCCAAAAGTTTGAGGATGCTATGAGCTGTGATGCCATTGCACTCTACTGAGGGTGAGATAGTGAGACTCTGTCTTAAAAAAGAAAATAAAGAATGTGTATACTGGCTCAGCGCCTGTGGATCAACTGGCTACACCAGCCACATATACCTGAGCTGGCGGGTTTGAATCCAGTCCAGGCCCACCAAACAACAATGACGGCTGCAACCAAAAAAATGGCCAGGTGTTGTGGTGGGTGCCTGTGGTCCCAGCTACTTGGGAGGTGGAGGCAGGAGCCTCGCTTGAGCCCAGGAATTGGAGGTTGCTGTGAGTTATGATGCCACAGCACTCTATCCTGGGTGACAGCTTGAGGCTCTGTCTCAAAAAAAAAAAACAAAAACTAAACTTAGGTGGGCTCGGCGCCTGTGGCTCAACGGGCTAAGGTGCCAGTGTCCTACACCTGGGCTGGCAGGTTTGAACCCAGGTTGCTGGAGCTGTGAGCCACAGCGCTCTCTCTAGGGTGACAGCTTGAGACTCTGTCTCAAAAAAAACCCAAACAAATAAAAAAAAACCCTATACTTAGGGACTGACTTTTCTGAATTCTTTAATTAGTCTTACGACTAACTAGGTCTCATATTTCAGGCATTATCTGTTGAGTTTTAAGCAGGCTACCTGAAGGTTGATACTTACAAAGTCATCTTCTTCAAACTGCAACTTTTCCACCTTGTCTTCTTTCTTTTCTTCCCTAATCTCCGTAGGTGGCCTTTCCTGAAAGGAGCAGCCTTTACGAGAATGGAAGCTGCCATTCCAATGGCGATGGTTCCCCACACCACCTCCACTACGCTGGCTCATGCAATCATGACCTCGGGAAGAGCCATGCCAACCAGACGGGTTCCCTGAGATTCCAGCATATGTTCCCTTTGAGACACCAGAGTCCACAGAATCATGGCGAAACAGAGAGGGCTGGTGCCAGGAATCTAGAATAGTAATAAAAAGCAACACGTTAGATTGTTTGCTTCCTACAATTCATAAACCACTGGGCCAGATGCTTCCTGATCTGGTTTATGGTATTGCCAAAAAGCTTTCAGGAGACCTTTCCAATAAAAAATCTACACAAAGAAATCACAAAATATATCTCTTCTTTGTGAGGCAATTTCTAAATGAGTTCTTCAACTCAATAAATGATTCTTTTTTTTTTGAGACAGAGCCTCAAGCTGTCACCCTGGATAGAGTGCTGTGGCATCACAGCTCACAGCAACCTCCAATTCCTGGGCTCAAGCGAATCTCTTGCCTCCACCTCCCAAGTAACTGGGACTACAGGCACCCGCC
>CAUYRH010181337.1:0-11677 GCA_963574655.1 Perodicticus potto | reverse complement strand
ATCATGAATGTTACATTAATCAGGTGGATAAAAATATCTCCGATTGTATGGGAAGCCCGCACACTGTACTCCAAGCCTGAATCATTGTACACAGTTATGACTTAATAAAAAATAATTAAAAAAAAAAAAAAAGAAAAGAAAGTGACCTTCTTAGGTTTTATGCTTGTTTAGGGGGAAAGGAATTGCAGTTTCTATACCTAACTTGGGAGAGAAAAGGAGGCAAGAGAAAGGAGAGTGAGAGAAGGTCAGAAAGACCTTCCTATTTCTTTAACCCTCCCAATGTTTTTCAGTTCAAAATTACTCAGTAGGCCAAGACACCATGCTTTCGGGTATTGTGTTTTGAGCTCCAACTACATGGTTTATGCCTTCAGAAAGTTTATAGGCTACCAGAAAAGAGAGAAAAGCAAAGTAATAAAAAGAGGTTTAGAGAGGATTCCAGAAAGAGGATTTCATTCACTGGTTGTTATGAATGCAGAATGTGAAGACTCAGAGCTCTTATAGACAATAGGGAGCCCATGCACCTTGCATTGTTTTGCATTTAGGAAACATATTGTTCATAATTTCCTTGTTCTGAAGAGTTTCAAAGAATTCCTTAAAACTGAAACATTTATGGACCCCTGCTGACATCAATATTATAAACCAGCTTTATTATCACAGTGTTTGGATCCATTATCTATATAAATAAGATCCCTTTTCTCTTCCTCTCCCCTAGGAATTCTTGTTTTGGTCTGAATTACTGAGGTATAGATTCAGAAACCTGTGTTTAATGGCATCCTCGAGATAGCCCTTCATCTTATTTCTGTGACAAATCGAAGGCAAATGCTCTCTAGACGTGAGCTTGGTCGGGTGCACGACTAGTCTGCTTTATTACCAGATGTGGATGTAGATGAAATGTCCTGATGAGGACTCTTCTAAGGACCATCCCTGACGTTCCTTCAACATTTAATTCACTGTTCTTGGAGATAAATAAGCAATTCTGAAAATGTAGGCTTAAAAGCTTGCATGTTGATTAAAACTGTGCTTAAATCTGGACCAATTAATAACAGAGCTCCACGGGGTTAATGTTAAGGGTGGCTGTTATGATGTTTTTCATCTTCATTTTGGAGTTTCTGCAAGTGGATTAATCAGCTCTTGTGTAGTCATTCTATTATGAGAGCAACAATTCATTTTGATTATTATGTTACAAATACCAGTGACATTCAATAGACCTTGTGGAAAAATATTTTATGAGTTTGGGCAAATATCCACTGTAATACATGAAGCAGATCAGATAATAATAGTAGCTGCCAGTTCTGGAAGCTCACCGTGTCCCTCAACGACACACACAGAATTGGAATGTCATGCTGGTGATTTAGTTCACACTCATTACCTGCATCATTCCAGAGGAAAGACAAATAAAGCACATGTGTTTAAAATAGCAGCACTCATATCACCTTTTATACAGTCCAAATATCTTAAATACTGCAATTCAAAGAGCCTGCAAATCAATCGATAAATGTCAATAGTAAAACGGGAAACAAAATTTACCCCTAACTGTCCATGTGCCTTGGGGCTTTTAATAACCCTAAGGTTATGAAGAAACAGACATTAAAACTTTACTGTTCATTTTCTCACACATAGAGTCCAGCCTCAGTGGGCTTCAGCTTCCTACAGTTGCTTGTGGGTTATGCAAATTTTCCATCAGTCTCAGGTGGTGGTTTAGCCAGTTTCTTAGTTGACTCAAGGGTCATTCCACCTTTTACCACATTGTCCCCTTTGCAGTTCAAATGGAAGAATCGAGAGCAGCAGCCTTTGGATTTGGGCAGTCTGGACATCCCTTGATGCCCCATGGCAGCTGGATTTGCCCATCCTGCCTGCTTGATCATGGCCCACGCTTCTCCCCCAGCAATCTGGCTGTTTTCATAACTTCAGCTTCTGGTAATTTTATACAAGAAGATGGTGAAAAGCCACTGTTCTCTCTTTTGTAATACCCGGTGTTGGATTCTTCTCAATTGGTGCCATTTCCCCACCTCCCCCGGGCGCCCTCTACTGTCTTCCTACTCATCAATCTATTTGGGATTTTAAGAGCATGGAAACCACACCAGGCTGCCGCCTCCTTGCCATGGATACCACAAGTCCTCTTTTACTGGGTCCTGGAGCTACGTGGGAAGTCCTTAATGCTACTTCTCCTTTTCCTCCCCCATATGATTCTGGAAGGAACACAAATTTCCCCAGCTCTCTAGTGAAGGGAAGAGAAGTGGGACTGGCAAGTGCCTAGCCTTTGAGGAAGTTGGTTGTTCTTCCTTCCTGGCCTCAGCACCTGTCCCCAGCTACCCTGGGCTCTGTGAAGTTGGCCTGGAGGCTGCGCCACAAGACTATGTCATTGAGAGAGAGAGAAAAAAAAGAGAATACCAACAACATATTTGTAGTTGGTTAAGAAACATCACAGATGCATAGCCAGGCATTGTGGTGGGCGCCTGTGCGAGGCCTAAGCCCAAGAGCTGGAGGTTGCTGTGAGCTGTGATGCCATGGCATTCTACCAAGGGCAACAAAGTGAGACTCTGTCTCTAAAAAAAAAAAAAGAAGAAGAAGAAGAAATATCACAGATGCATTTGAGCATTATCATAGAGCTCTCATTAGTAATAACTGCCAAGTAACACTGCTATTGGGATGCAAGGCACAAGATAACCAAAAGATGATTTTTTTTTTCCTTGAGACAGAGTCCCACTATGTCGCCTTCAGTAGAGTGCTGTGATGTCACAGCTCACAGCAACATCAAACTCTTGAGCTTAAGCGATTCTCTTGCCTCAGCCTCCCAAGTAGCTGGGACTACAGGTGCCTGCCACAATGCCTATTTTCTGTTGCAGTTGTCATTGTTGTTTAGCTGGCCTGGGGGTGGCTCAAATCCACCAGCCTCAGTGTATGTGGCTGGTGCCGTAACCACGGTGCTACAGGCTCTGAGCCAAAAAAAATGCATCTTTTTAAACAGATTTTTTGTTTTTTCAAGATTTTTGATACTCTGGGGGATTCCCTGGGCATATTCTTTCTCAATCAATCTCCTTCCACTAACCAGAGAAGTCACAGACTCACCAATGGGATGATGAAAACTGAAAATCAGAGTGCCTTCCCCCTCAACCTTATAGAACACACAATAAAAAATTAGGCCATACAAGGCAGGTGGGGGCAAATATGTGTTTAAACTTTAGTCTGTGGGCAGGCATGGTGGCTAACACCTTTAATCCTAGCACTCTAGGAGGCTGAGGCAGGCAGTGAGCAAGAGTGACACTCTGTCTCTGCTAAAAATAGAAAAAATTAGCTAGGCATGGTGGTGGAAACCTATATTCCCAGATGCTTAGGAGACCAAGGCAGGAGAATTGCCTGAACCCAAGAGTTTGAGATTGCTGTGAGCTATGACACCATGGCACTCTACCCGGGGCAACAGAGTGAGACTCTGTCTTAAATAAATGAATGAATGAATGAATAAGCAAACCTTAGTATGTGAGAAATGTCTGCCATAGAAAGCAAGGTTCTCTCTCGCTCTTTCTGCCCCCCCCTTCTTTCCCTCCCTCCTCCTCCCTTCCTGACTGGCAATGAGAAAACATATGGCCTCTGTACCCATCCTACTCTTCTGTAGTTAGGAATTGTTGAATGTACATAAGAAACACTCAGCATTTTGCCAGATTAGCATCTACAAACTGCAACGCTAGCCTTCTGGCAGTCCATACCCAAGACATACAGCAGGCCTGGCTTCCTTCCACCCTCCAGATTTTCATGGTTTCAGTTATGTGTGAGCTGAGGGGTAACTGGGCCATTCAGTTAAGTCTGAAAGATGTGGAGGGAAGAATGTCCAGGTATGCTAACCTCTCTATCTGAAAGGACAGATAGACATGGTCTGGTTAAAGAATCTGCTGTAATGTGACATGTAATTGTTTTCATCAAAGGATTAGCAAAAGCATAAAAATCAACCCATGAAAACGAATTACCTTTGCTGAAAATAATATATTTATCCAAGATTTGGAATGCTGTGAGAATCCTGAGACAGGAGATTGTGTGGCTCTCTAAAATAAATACCTTTAACTTGAAAGATGATTTGATTTCAGAGATGCTAAAAGTTTCTTTGACCCCAGACAGCTCTGTCACCTAGACCTCAAGTCCTACCAAGCTTTTTCTTTGATATGGAGCCATGGTACCTGCAGAAGGTGTCAGGTTAGGCAAATAAATGGAAGGGAAGGCAAACCTCGGGGGCAGTTTGTGATGTTTGTGGGCATTGTGAACCAGTTGTGAAGCAAAAAGCAAGGTCTCTAAGGGAACAGAAAGGTTGTTTGGAGGAGCGTGTGCAAAGAGACGGGAAACCTGAATGGATTGTCTGTGAGATTGTCGTAGACAGTGAGGACAGCAACAAAGACCTCCGCATAACAGTTTCTCTCTTTGGCTTCAGTTTTATGACCCCAGAGTCCAACCTCCCCCACACCATTCATTGTCGCCTATTTGCTACCTGCTCAATGTCCACCAGAAATACACTGATAAACAGCTGCCCAGGAGATGCTCCCAATTCTCATTTTCACGGCCTCTTTACCTTCCTTTCTATCTAAAATGTAAACTCAAACCTTTTTCCCACAGAACTCAGAGCATAAGAGATTGTTATAGGAAGAGGCGGCAAATCCATCATCGGTGAGATGGAACAATGCAAAGCAGCGTTTCTGCATCTTCCGCGTACCTGGAAAATCACAGCAAATGCATGGGAGTCTGCGTTAACACCCTTTCTTTTGCCATATTTAGATGTTCGGGGAAAGCAGAAATCCTGGGCTTGCCTTCCATCTGAGTCTGATGTGGTGAGAATACAGACGCTGTGACTTATGATGGGGTTAAGTTCTGATAAACCCATGGTAAATTGAAAATGTTCAAATTCAAAAGTATCCTTTGTGCACCTAACCTACCATGCATCATACCTTAGCTCAACTTAACTCGATGTGCTCATGACACATTAGCCTTCAGTTGGGCAAAATCATCTGGTAACGTGGGGTGCTGCAGAGAATTGGCAGTTCACTTTCATGATCGCATGTTTGGCTGGGAGCTGTGACTTGCTGTGGCTGCCAGGATCTTAAGAGAGGTTTGCACTGTGTATCACTAGGCTGGGAAAAGACCCCAAATCAAAATTCCAATATGGTAGATCACTTTTTTTATATTCTAATATAGTGTATCACTTTTGTACCATCATAAAGTCTAAAAATCGTAATTGAATCATCCTAAATCAGAGGCCAACTGTAAATAATATATATTTACATATACATTACATGTAATATATATAAATAAAGAGGTTTGGATGCAAAATCAAAACCTTTGGGCAAGTCCATTGTCTTCTTAAAGTTTAGTTTCCACATATTTAAACCAGATTTCGTAACATAGGCCTCACAGTGCTGACTCTACTGACAGTAAGTGGTTTCAGGTACTATGGAAGCACCAGTTAAAATCCCCTTCTTGGTGGGGTCCTAAGTGGAGTTGGGTGAGTCCTGTCTGCTGCCCTCACCCCACCCGTGTAACTGTGCCTTTATGCCCTCAGGACATTCAGTCTCACTACTGCCACTGGAAGGAAGCCTCTTTCTGGCTCCTAGAGCCCACCTTGACACCTGCGCAGAGTGCAGGCTGTGCTGGGGAGAAGTGCACCCACTTCACCAGAGCAGCCTTCAACCAATGACTAATGGCAATTAGTGAGTTAAAGGGCCTGATCTCTCACACTTCGGGTGGCACAAGCCTTGGCATGTCTGGAGTCTTGCAGAATTCTCCAGGATAAAGTTCCAGTCATCTTACCTCTCCCCATCTCACTTCATCCACCACCTGCAGTGTTTCCTGGGAGAATATTCTAAATGTTCTATCTGCACTTGAATTCCTATCTATTCCTGAACAAGGGCAACTGAAGACACTGTTTATCCTAAGATTCTTCAAGTGGATCCACTGGCTTGTTTGACAGTTACAGTGTATCTGCACATCCTGGAAGTCCACTCAATCATTCAATTTGTGGAGATACATTCTGTTCTTTACTTCTGGTCTTAGTTTGTTTTCTGTTGCTTTTAGCTGAATACCAGAAACTGGGCAATGCATAAAGAAAAGGAATTTATGTCTTAAAGTTATGGAGGCAGGGATGTCGAAGGTTGTGGGGAGCATCTGATGAGGGATATTTTGCTGGTAGGGACCTTCTGAGGCACGCTGAGGAGGTTATCACCCGGAGAGGGGACGGAGTGTGCCAGGTCAACTCTCTCCTCCTCTTTATCAAGCCACCAATTCTACTCCCATGATAACCCATGAATCCATTAATCCACGAATGGATCTATCCCTTCATGAGGGTGAGCTTCATGATCCAATCACCTCTTCAAAGCCTCACCTCACCAATATTACTAGATTGCTGGTTAAGTTTCAACATGAATTTTGGAGGAAGACATTCAAAACACAGCAATATCCAACTTCACCAACCTAAGCAGCTTTGCTTGGTAAACAAAAATTTACCCTATTCCCTTCTTTTCTACAAGTTTCTTTATATATGATGGTATGATGCCTACACCATATCATTCTTTAAAATAAAAACAAGTTTGTTGGGCACCTGGAAGTGGGCAATGGAGTGAGACCGAATTGAGATCAAAGGGCCTGGATATTAACTGCAGAGAATATTTTCTCACAGAAAAGTTTAATAACAACACCTTTGCACAGAGAATTGTATGATCTTCTTTTGAAACTACCAAAATTGATGTGTTTAAGGTACTTTTACTGCATCCTTGGGGAGCAGAGAAAAGACAGGACCCTGGAGTCTCCCAGTGCCTTTTATGGAGATAACACTCAGTTCAAAGAAAGTTCAAGGTAGCCTTGAAGGATGAACCCCGAGCAGGAGATAACACACAGGTTTAAGGTGCATAAGGAGAGAGGGAGGGAAAAAGTTGCTAATCAAACTGCATGGTTCTCGGGAAAGCTCAGATGCTGTCTGCCATCAATCTTTATTTTGTGGGTGTCAGGAGTTTTCTCAGCAGCAATACTGGAAATTCCATTAGGGCAAAAGGAAAAAGACTTCTATTTGTTATGTCTATCCATCCAGTTAAGTTAGCCTCTTTCTAGCCATCCATCCACCATGTCTCTGTCCTTCCTTCCACCTCTTCTTCCATCTGTCTTTGTTGTCTCTTCTTTCATTCCCTACATTTCTTTCCAGCCAACCTGTGATCCCACCTTCATCCTTCCTCCTTTCTTTCATCCTTCCTTTATCACCTTTTAATCCCTTCCTCTCTCTTTCCAGCTTTCCTTTTTTCTTCCCCCTTTCCATTTATGAGTGTTTGGAATAGTGGCCTCCTGGTTCAGTATCACACTGTGGAGTCAGGCTACTTGAATTCAAACCCAGCTCTGATATTCATTAGACACGTTCCCTTGGGAAATTTAAATTTCCCATATTGAAGGTATTAGTTGCTTTATCTATAAACTGGAGCTAATTATTATACCTATTCTATTGGATTATTCCAAGGATTAACTATGTAAATATGCAAAGCTTAACTCGTGTTAAGTGCTCTATAAATACTAGTTGCTATTACTAGTGTATTTCTAGTATTGGGTTTAAGTCTGCAAAGATAAATTTTTAAAAAATAGCTCTTCTTTATTGAGAGAGTTAATAAAACATCCGGAGATGAGCAAGTAATTCACTTCTCAAGGGGAAACTTAGCTCACTGTGTTCATTTCCTAAAGTATATAATTCAGCATTATCACTTCTGATAGTGAAATATTGTGTTTCCAAAGCTTGGCTGTTCTCTTGGAACTTCTGACCTTTGTCCCATTTCAGTTCCATTCTATTAAGTGTGTTCATCTGAACCTTGATTTGTACACTGAGTTTCACATCATCCTCCTGCAATACAATTTAATCTGAGAGGTAATATAATATTCTTGTTGGGGATAGCAGCAGTTCAATAGAATGAATTGGGGACTCTCACCAATGTGAGTGTGCTTTAGGTTCCCTTTGTTAGGGGGAAAGGTCTACCTGCTCTTTCATTTGTGTTGAGATCAGACCTTTCCAACTATTAGTTCTGACACTCTCAGCCAACTCTTGTACTTCTGTACCTTTGCATTTATTTTTTAATCTCTAGGTTAACTTCAATACCCAGAGAATTTCAAACTAATGCTTAAGAATGATTGGGCCTAGTTGGAAAAGTTAAGCAAAAATAACCTAAAGTTTGGTTTGAGAATCTATTAAAACTCCTACTGGGACATTTCAATAACTCTGCCTAGTCCCTGATATTCCAGAATTAGAACTTTACAAATTTGACTCTTCAGACATGCTGAGATATGAAATCTTCATGATTGGTCAGAAAGGAAATATTTACAACCTTCAGCTGGAATCACTGGTGTGAAGTGATTGTGAGTACAGTATTAGAAAAGAATAGGTTAGACTATGCTGTGACAACAACAAAATTCGTGAAATCTCAGTGGTTTATTATTAAACTTTTATATAGGCTGGGTGCAGTTACTCATATCAGTAATCCTAACACTTTGGGAGGCTGAGGTGGATGGATCACTTAAGTTAAGGAGTTCAAGACCAGCCTGAGCAAGAGCAAGACTCCATCTCTACTAAAAATAGAAAAACCAGCCAGGTGTTGTGGTGGGCACCTCTGGACCCAGGTACTTGAGAGGTTAGAGGATCACTTGAACCTAGGAGTCTCAGGATGCTGTGAGCTATGATGCTACAGCACTTTACCCAGGGCAACGAAGTGAGACTGTCTTTAAAAAATTATGTGTAAAAGTATACTTCTTGCTCATTAATAACGTGAAGAGGCAGGTCAATAGGGGCTCGCCTTCATCTTGTATCACAGGGCCTTAAGCTCTCTGCCTTTTTCATTTCTGCCATCTCAACATGAGACTTCCAACGTTACCAAGGAAGGCAGGGGGATGTGGTTAGTATATCAGCTCTTAACTACCTGCTCTGGGGAGTGACATTCCTCACATCTACTTATGATATATTGACCAAAATTAACTTCATATCCCTATCCTGATGGCAAGAAATTCAGGTGAACACATACAATCTTGATCGCACCTAAAGATCTCATTCATAATTGATATAGCTATGGACATTCCAAATCCATAAGAGTGCCAGAAAGATGAAGGTGATAAAGGATGTATAATAGATTGCTTCTAAATCACAACAAAGGAGTTGAAACGAGAGGTGTGGAGCCCAGAGTCTTGATCTAACACAGCCCAGCCACCAGCACAATATTTCCCGAAAGTTTCACGGCCTATCTTTAAAATTCAACTTTTCATGAGTTCAAAAGTACAAAACTTTAGCTCCACCAATGCTGGGAAGATGCCACATATTTATTATATCTCTATCTCCCAGCATATCATATGCCGTCCCAAGGTTCTGCCCTCCCTTGTTAAGGAGCACACTCTAAATGTGCCATAAATGGTTATTTAATGGTGGTGATGAGGGTGTATTTAAGGTAAGAGGAAATGTCATCATTAATTTGAAAATTCTG
The DNA here is from genome assembly GCA_963574655.1 of Perodicticus potto. NCBI lineage: Eukaryota > Metazoa > Chordata > Mammalia > Primates > Lorisidae > Perodicticus > Perodicticus potto. The sequence goes on along the minus strand of CAUYRH010181337.1, from coordinate 2,204 downwards.
CATCATTGTTGGGTATTCGCTCGTGCCAATCACAATGTTTTATATGCTTTTAAATTAGTTTTTATCTTGAATCCTCCTCAGTGTCCGGTCATAAAAGGCAATGAACCTGGGTAGGATGAGTCTGTTCAAATCCTGTCCAATGTCACAAGTTTAACGAGGTCCTGTTATTAAAATTTCTTCTTCTCTCTCTCTTTGCCTCCTCTCCCTTCTCAGCTAGAGATTTTCACTGAACAGAAAAGATAAGCCTCCAACTAGTGAATCCTAGGGATACATTCTTGCTTTCAAAGGAGAAATGACATTAGAAACCTCTGAGAGGAAGAGGAGTTTTCCTAATTTCTAGGTTCTTCTGATCTCATTTGCCTCATAGCTACTCTTCACACTTCTCCCTGCCTCCTGGCCACTCAGTGTCTGAATCCAGATGGCTCCCCCTAGTCCTGGACCTCTCCATCACCTGAGCCTGGTTCTGCAAATTCCCCTTCCTTCTGCAGCCTAACTTGGAAAAACAAATGTTTATTGTATACCTATCATCTTCTAGGCATCTGAGCCTCTCTTCACACACAGTTTACCTTCTAGAAGTGGAAAACAGGAAAAGAAATGAAAACAAGATAATTCTGAATGGTGATCAGCCCTACAGAGGAAGGTAAACAAGGTGATGGTGCGTGGCTGGGGCCAAGGGAGATGCACAGAGTAGTCAGGGAAGGTATCCCTGCCCAGGAGCAGGAGGCAGCCCTGGGCAGATGGTGGAGCAGCTAGACAAAGGTGCCAGGAATGACCTCAGAATGCAGGATGGAAAGGACAAAGATTCCTCTTTTCCTCCTCCCACACCTAAAGAAGGCATGTGGCACTTCCTTTCCTGATCCAGAGACCTGGGTCCATTTAAATTTCATATTCCATATAATAACAGAGTATCTTGAAGAAAGCCCTCATTTCTCCCTTTCCAAGTCAACATCTCTCCATGGGGCTAAACACAACACCTACCTTAATCTGTGGTCAAGCTGCTGTGACCTAACTTTCTCTATTGAGACTGATGGCTGATAACAAATTATGATTGAAGCAGCCACTCATTTTCTGCCTGCTCTCGATCAGGCAGAAAACTTCCCTCTGATTAAGTCACTGGGGTAAATATTTTCCCTGTTCCCAGTGTCTGCTGATTGATGGCACAGAAGTATCATTGCTGCTCATCCCCTCCTTCAAGGGGTTATCAATTTCCACGGACTCCTTGGCCCAGTCTATTTCAGTAGTTGGCAAGATTGTCTCACAATCACATGTGGCCATGTACCCAGCAGGAACTGGATGAAAATGATGAGGACAGGGTGAGAAGAGGTAGACGTGACACAGACTCACCAATCAGATCAGGTCTGAGCTCACTCAGAAGAGGTCAGCTCCATTGCTCTTCTACACATCATAGCTCCCTTCTCTCTCCCTCCTTCCTCTATGTAGCCTTGTGTCATGTTCTCAAGGTGAGTGCAAAAGTAAGCAAGAAAAGATGCATGCCACCAGGATAGGATGAAATGGACACAATTCTGGCCTTTTAAAATAAAAGACTTTCTGGGCGGTGCCTGTGGCTCAAAAGAGTAGGGCACTGGGTCCATATGCCAGAGGTGGTGGGTTCAAACCCAGCCCTGGCCAAAAACTGCAAAAAAATAAAAATAAAATAAAGGACTTTCACAGAGGTTTATCTGGAAGAGGTGACTTGAACAACATGAGGTCCTCAAGAGAATACTTCCTATAAATAGAATCTTGCTTCCTCTCCCCTTCTTTCAAGACAAAGGACTTGAAAATCTGCCATATGTGATTTGGATCAAGCAATAACAAGCATTTTGAGCAGTCTTCGATGGCAATACCTTTATTCTGCCAGTAGGTCCTGAGCAGCCCTGGGCAACTTCCTTCAGCATCTCTGATTTTCAGCCTCCTTATCTGCACAATGAAGCAATTTGACTGGCAAAACTGAGGTCTCTTTTTTTTCTAAAATGCTAAGATCCCATACAGTAAAAAAGATTCGGTTTAACTGAAATAAAGAACCTTCTAACAGACACTCATTTAAAAAAAAATAAAAGGAAGCTTTTTTTTAAAAATAATTTTATTAAATCATAATTGTGTACATTGGTGCAATCATAGGGCAGAATGTGCTTCATGTACAATCAGAAACATTTTGATCGTACTGTGAGAGATAGCCCTCATAGCATTTTCTTAATCACTATATA
>CAUYRH010181332.1:0-10102 GCA_963574655.1 Perodicticus potto | reverse complement strand
GGCTGCAACCAAAAAATGGCCGGGCGTTGTGGCCGGCGCCTGTAGTCCCAGCTACTTGGGAGGCGGAGGCAGGAGACTCGCTTGAGCCCAGGAATTGGAGGTTGCTGTGAGCTGTGATGCCACAGCACTCTATCCAGGGTGACAGCTGGAGGCTCTGTCTCAAAAAGAAAAAAAAAAACTCTGAGCAAAAAGATAGACGTTCGACTTCAGGACTTGTTGTTAAACTTCTGGTGAATGAAGGGCATTGCCTTTGTCATGGGGGGAAAGAGGTCTTTTTCATTTCATCCACAGAAACCATAAGTATGTGTTAACGGCTTATGCTTGTAATTCCAACACTTTGGAGACCGAAATGGGAGGATTGCCCGAGGCCAAGAGTTTAAGACCCACCTAGACAATATAGCCAGACCACATCTCTGCAAAAAAATAAAATTAGCCAGGCGTAGTGGTGTGTGGCTGTAATCCCAGCTACTCAAGAGGATTGCTTGAGCCCAGGAGTTTGAGGCTGGAGCTATGATTGTGCCCCTGCACTCCACCCGAAGCGAGAGAGCAAGACCCTGTCTCCAAACGGAGTATGGCTTTAGCAATGTGGGTGAGCAGGTTGGCTTCGGCGTTCCGTGAGGTTCTCTGATACGTTCTTCTCTGTGTGTTTCTTGTCATTTCTAGGCTCCCCGTCTTTGCAGGTGGACGGCCTGGTGACTGCTCCTGTCCCACCCCCGCCACCCCCCAAGAGCAAGCCCTATGAGAGCAGCCCCAGGAGCTCCACTGAGGTAGGGGGGCGCCGGCTGACCGCGCCAGGGAGCGCCACTCCCGAGGGGACGGTGGATGCTCCAAGCTTTTCAGTAGGCAGGTTTGCCCATGGGCCGTCACTGTCATGCATTCTCAGTCCACTCCCGAAACCACAAGAGACAGGGAAGTTTCCCGTGATAGACAAGCAGACCTTGTCCTGTGAGTGAAGGTAGAACAGACACCCTCTCTCCCCCACCTGGGGACAGGGGAGTCAAGGGAGTGAGCTCAGGTTCACGGTTGGAGTTTCGTTCTGCGGTGGTCTCGGATGGGTTTCCATCATTCATCCAACAAACATCTATTGAATGTCTGTCTGTCTGTCCGCCAGGAACCCGCGTGTTCCGGATACAGCGGTCATTGTATGTGTCTGATTCGCTCGAGGGGAACGCGGGAGGGCAAGTCTGTCTTATTTCCCTTGTGCCTTGCAAAGGCTGTACTGGAAACTCAGATCAACTCAAAGCAAAAGTGGAAGGTGCAAAGTGGGAAGGAGAAGGCGGCCTCGGGCGGAGAGGGGAGACCCTCTTCTGATGTCAGTTGTGTGCCCTTGCAGATCGCCCCCCCTCTGCCTGTCCGAAGAGAAGCCAAAGTCCCACCCCCGCCACCTCCAAAAGCCCGAAAGTCCGGCATCCTTGCTTCTGAGGCTGGATCCCAGTGAGGACCTCGCCCTCTGCCTGACACTCCGAGTGCCTTGGACACTGCCGCCTGGGAAGCGTCCTCCTCACACAGGGCTCCCCGCTGACTGCGTTGCCTTCTCTGGGACAGTTTTATTCTTCCAAAAGCTTCCTGTGGTCAATATTTGAGGCCACATCCCTCCAGTCTATAGGGAGTTCCAGAATTGGCCATGTCCTGTGCGGTTTTTATTTTTTGGCTGGGGCTGGGTTTGAACCCGCCACCTCCGGCATACAGGGCCAGCACCTTACTCCTTTGACCCACAGGCACCGCCCAACGTCCTGTGCATTTTTGAAAGGAAAAATCTCCATTATATTAAACTGTAGCCTCTGCCACCGAGACGCTGGGGTCTGGACAAGTTTTTTTTTTGGCAGTGTTGGTGACGCGCCCCCGGTAACCTACGCCTGGAAGGATTTCTCGCTTTGCTTCTGAAAAGCTGTGCTGAGATTTCGTTACTTTTCTCATGGGGACATACCTAGCCTGTCCCGGAGAGCATCCTGGAAGGGATGGATGTCATATGCACTTTGGTAGCCAAAACAGTTGTATCTTTGAAGAAAAGAACACTCGTATTTCACCAGGATTGTTTGCTTTCAGGCATGAGTGGCTGTCATTGAAAAAACAGCAGCCCTGAGCTCTTGCATCCCCTCACCCTATCCTTCCGTGGCACAGGAAAGCTGCCCTCTGCCTGTTCCCCACCAGAATTCCACCACACTCCTAACCAGCGGCCCTCGCTGCACGGCGGTCGCTCCTTCTTACCACAACCCCTTTGAAGTTCTTCTTTTTGCACAGTCTTTTCCCGGTTCCCTGCTCTGAGCTCAAGTCACTGGCGACACGGGACTTAGGAGCCCGGGTTCAGCAGCTTCTTTTCCACATCCCATTGGGACGACTCAGTGGCCACTATCTGCTCCCTGACTTTCCCCTGGAGATTACAGTGCAATATTCCCCTCGGGGTATTTGTTCCTCTTGATTGTGGAATTAGTTTGATTACCTGCTAATGGTACTAATCGTCAGTCCTCCTTTTGGAAGGAAAAAACGGGCTGATTTTAATGACCAAATATGACATATGCATACATTAATAGCCACACAAAGCTATGGCTGTTGAAGCTGGCAGGGCCTCTGTGGTTATAGCAAAACCCCCTTCATTGAGTAGATTAGGAAATCGAGGCTGCACACGGAAAATTGTACTACAGATTCTTACTAATAACCCTGCTTGCTAAATTAGGCTATGCCCAGGTAACACTCAGATCTAGAGGACAACTCTGACAAATTCCTTAATGTCTTCTCCTAGTTGGAAGAGTATTTGAAAGGCCCCAGATATTTCTAAACTGCTGAGGTATTTGTGCCAAAGCAGAAAGCTTTTTGACTGAATCTGAGGGTCATCATGCAGAAGCTCACTGGGGGTCTCTTCCCCAGCCTGCCCCACAGCCCTCTCCCCGAGAAGGAGGTGGAGAGAGCAGAGATTGCAGCCGTGCGACTTGGTGTCTGCCTTCCTGTCCCCTGCCAGCCCCTTTAGGAGAGACACATGCCAGTTTATCACAAGAGGCAAGGAAACACCTCTGAGGCGAGTCCAGTGTGCGACTCCAGAAATTCGTGTGGATCTTCTAGAAGCGTGGAGAATGTTACCCTTTGCCCCCAATCAGGAAAACCTGCACTGTAGGATCATGAAAAAATGTGGGCTTTGGAATTAAACCCATATGGTTTCAAATCCCAGCAATGTCATCTATTAACTTATTTGAAATACTCTGAGTTTCCTTACTCCTCACCTTCTCAGTAAGACCTCCGACACCAGCTGTTGTGAGGTTCAAACGAGATGGACTGTGCTGGGCCTGAAGAAGAGCTGGAACTTTCTGACATGATTGATAGGCCATTTAAAAAAAAAAAAGTAATTTGGAATGTGAGTTCATGTATAGCCCTTCTCCAAAAGATGTCATCTTTTGGAGCCTTTTACAAAATTATTTATGAACAGCGACAAAGCGTTTATAAGAACTGAAGAGGGTTTTACACAAACAGAACTCAAGCCCTGTAGGGGAAGGAGGAGCCTGGAACAACTTCTGAGAAGTCACTGTGCAGTCTGGCAAGAGGTAATTTATCTGCCTCACCTGACTTTTGGGGCTACCCTTAAAATATTATAGAAAGATTAACTGGGTCACCAATAAAAACCTCAAACTGCTCTTTCCAGTGCAGAGTGAGTCCCACAGTCTGGTCTTTGAACACAGGCAGGGGTCATACATCGGTGCTCAGCTCTCTTCCCTTTTTTGATGTATTTTTCCATCTGATTCCTCTTCCACATGAATGGAAATAATTCCTCTTTCCCGCCTGCACACAAAGAATTCCAGGTAGTGTTGTGGACAGTAGATTACAGAGGACATTGGAAGGTTTGTTTTCTTGGGAGGCTGTCAAGTAGGAAGTAGTTACATTTGACAAAAAGTCATATATAATGCCTGTCGAGAAGTCAAAGAGGAAAACTGCAAAGAAATGCCACATGATTACGCTAAATACAGGAGAAATGAGGAACGGGGGAAAAGGGAAAGGACGGAGCTTCATCTTTCTGGGTTAGACGTCTGGATAGTGAAAGACCTTTAAATTAGTCCCCAAATTGTCACAACCTTTGCGAATATTGGTTTGTGGCTTGCAGATTTGCAGTGATATTTTTTAATCCCTTTTCTCTCTCTTTCTCTCTGTCTCTGGCCTAGTTACTTATCTGGCTTTGAGGTCTTTTTGGTTTGGGGGGATTTTTTTAAAGGATTGTTTTATTCAACATATATTAAGTTCCTATGGAATTCCAGGCACAGTTCTAGCCCATCGGAATACGGCAGTGCAGCGTGCTCAAGTTGAAAAGCCCCGGTGTATAGGGACAGGGACACTGGTGTGCTGTAGGATTGGAAAGTGAGTTATAGCAGATGATAGTGACACTGTTGGACAAGAGGTTGCTTCCTCCTCCACCTGAACCCTGGACCTTGACAGAAAGGCCCATAAAAACTGCAGCTACACCTCTCATCTATTAGATAAAACCAAACATAAAGCAGGGTGTGACAACAGTCTACCTTTGTGAACTCTTTCCTTGCCGGGTCTTGGACAGATCTCTCTCTCTCTCTTTTTTTTAATGGAAACAGAGTCTCACTCTGTTGCCCAGGTTAGGTGGCCTGGCATCAGCCTAGCTCACAGCAACCTCAAACTCCCGAGTTCCCGTGTTCCTCCTGCCTCAGCCTCCTGAGTAGCTGGGACTACAGTCACCACACCTAGATAATTTTTCAGTTTTTGTTTTTAGTAAAGACAGGGTCTTGCTCTTGATCAGGCTTGTCTCGAACTCCTGAGCTCAAGGAATCTTCCCACCTCCACCTCTCGGAGTGCTGGGATTACAGACCTGAGCCACTGCATCCAGTTGGATTTCTCGTTTTAAAATAGGGAACTTACGTGCAGTTAAGCGCACGCATCTTAGATGTTCAGATGGGTGAATTTTCACCGTGTTACCACCTCTCAGCTACACATAGACTCTCTCCAGCACCCCAGAAGGCTCCTGTGTGCCTGTGGCACCATTTGGGGGAAAGGTATTTAGAAGGCCCTTCACATTCGTGTCTTTCCTTCCTTTTTTTTTTGCAGTTTTTGGCCAGGGCTGGGTTTGAACCTGCCACCTCTGGCATACGGGGCCGGCGCCCTAGTCCTTTGAGCCACAGGCACCGCCCCATTTGTGCCTTTCTAACTCTCGCTTCTCAGGTATAACAAAAGAGGAAGAAAAAACCCACCATCGCCACCACGAAGCAGGACTAGAAAGATTTTCTACCGTTCAGCAAGTCAATTTGTGGTCAGTTCCTAAATTTCAGTCTCATTTATTTTAAAAAAGAGATTGAGCCTACGTGATTTTTAGAACTCTTTCAGCCCTAGCTTCTCACATTGTAAGTGAACAAAAAGAGAGGGCGAATCAGGAGGAAACTAAATTTGTGTACACATGCTTTTGTAAGTCCACAGAGTCGTTTTCCCATTTCTCATCCCTAGCTGGTGTTTTGATCCTGCTGTGCCGTGGCTATCAAGATCAAAAGACTTGTAGACATTACAGTCATGAATATGCCGAGAATCCGGTACATATTGAAATGTTGACACCAATCACCATAAGTTTCTGCAACAGTTTATAAACAATGTCATAATCTTCAGATTTCACCGGGCACACAGGCTGCATTCACTGTAATTAGACTTCTAGTTCATTTTAATAATTATGCTTTCCCCCCACCCCCATATCATTTGGGAAATTGATAAGTATCACTTCCTTGGAAGCTCATTGCACTACAGGTCTGCTTTTTTTTTCTTAACTACATTGGAAAAGGTAAGTTTCTCTTGGGGTAGATTAAAAATCGAGCCCTCAATTCGAATTTACAAAAGGAAAAAGCTGGTTTTCCTTTCAGGTAAATGATTTCGGTCTGATTCTTAGGATCTAACCAGAGCTGGCCTCCAGGATCGACTGTCCAAACTCAACCTGTGTGCGTTTGTCACCTTTTGTGAATTGTCTCTCTAAACTTTGTCCAGGATTCCTTCCCTGGGGTTTTGTAACTAGTTGGCTTTCAAACGTGGACAGTTAGGAAGATGTGCATTGGAGTAGAAGAGTTTTGTTCAGACTTGCTGTTATTTATTTTTTAAATTAAAAATGGAAGTGTATTTTAAAGTTTGATGTGTGTTTAGTTTATTACGTGTGTGCCCCTTATATTCAGGAGATGAAGTCAGTCCCCACCTTTGAAATGGCTTTTCCTTCAGGACACCCTGCACCCCGTTTTCTTGAAGGCCTGCATTGTGGGGCCCCGGCGTCTTCTCTGCCCCCTTCCATCCAACCCTTTGGCATCTGATCTGACAGTTTTCTGATTGTAACTTATTGCATGTACATGGGTTCTACTTCTTTACTCATTCCCCACACACAATTAGGCAGAGGATAAAAGAGAAAGAAGGAAATTTAAAGGGGCCGGACTTACTCAGAAAAGATAGGGACCAATTCTCAAACTAGGTTGAACACTGATCTCTGACCTCAGAGCAGTTACATCACAAGTGCTAAGGACAGAGCGTGGGACCCAGGCATCTGTATTTCTTTGCTGTATCTTCCCCCGTGTTATTCCAACGTTGAAAAGCCACTACCTTAGAGGAAATATCAAGATAACTTTAGAAAATTGGCGTTGAAGGCATGTTTTATAAAATCCCAACTCCACAAGCATCTTTTTACGCTCTTCTGGGAGTCCCCCAGCTCGCTCCAAAGAAATTCTCCTAAAGACAAACTTTGGCAAAGGAAACCTGATGCTTTAAGCAGGACGTATAAATTAATGTGTCAACTTATGTAACAGATGTAAATGATGTTATGTTCCTTAAAAAAAAAAAAAAAAAAAGATGAGTGGCAAATAGAAGCCTCCCACCCTCCCCGCTTCTGTGGATGAATGAAACGATATGGTTTTGCTTTTGTTTCATAAAGCCATAAAGTTGGGGATCCCATCACTGCCTAATTCTGTTAAAGTAGGAGTGAAGAAGTTCTTGGATTCGGTTTTAGAGATTGTTGAAATGGAAGTATTTGGGAATCTAACATGCACTAGCAAACTTTTCTTTTTTTGAGATACAGACTTAGTGGCTATAGACTAGAGTGCAGTGATATCGTAACTCACGGCAACCTCAAACGCTTGGGCTCAAGTGATCCTCTTGCCTCAGCCTCTTGAGTAGCTGGGACTACAGGAACCCACCACAATGCCTGGGATGTTTTTTAGAGACAGCGTCTAACTCTTGCTCAGGCTCGTCTCAAACTCCTGAGCTCAGGCAATCCACCCACCTCAACCTCCCAAAGTGCTGGGATTTCAGGTGTGAGCCACCGTGCCTGGCCTACTAGCAAATATTTATAATAGAAAGGGATAGTTTTTGTCTGCATGGAGTATTTCTGTTCAAACTCCTTAGCACAGATCTCCCTTTTTTCTGAAGTAGAGGGGAAGGGCAGGAGGGAGTTTCATGAGTCTAATTTAAAAGAGGAAGAAAAGGGCATAGATCTTTGCCATGTCAATTTGTTGCTGAGACATTGAACACATTTGAAATTTGAGTTTTTCAAATGATCTCATAGCCACTTGGAAGTTAAGAGGATAAATGAGAATTTTAGTGCCCTGGTGTCTCGGATGTCACAGAGAAATGGTCACCAGTAAAGCTAGGTTGACCCATGAGCCCCAGTATCCTGACTCCGATTAACAAAACAGCCCAGCTTGCAAGTGTGATTCCATCAGCTGCTCACCACGGTGCACGCAGGAGCAGGGAACACGGAGCCAGTCGGGCCTGTTAAACTCTCTGAGCACATGTTCTTCATTTTGAAGTGAAGACAATGTCTGCGTCCCAGACTGGTTGGTGACAATATGCGTGCACAGGCCTAGCACAAAGCCTGATACTAGTCTTTGTGGAGGATCGTAGTGGCAACGTGGTTTGACACAGAAACTACAGAATCCTGTCTCCAACAGACTCTCCATACTCCACTGTGACCTCAAGTGAAATACCAAAAAGATCAAACAGATAAACACTGTTATTTGGGGGCCTTGGTCTCACAGCATGCAGCATTTGGACAGACCACGTGGAAACAGGAGCACTGGACTGGGAGTCCCCGGAGCCCCCGCTGCCCCAGGCTCACTTGGGTTCCACGTGACTTTCAGAGGGACGGGAAACAGTCTCGGGAGGGGACTTCTTTCCAAGTGGGAGGAAGCCTTGGCCCATGGCCTCAGCTTAACTTTTGCAGAGTGTGTCAAAGATAAAATTAGTCTCATAGACACAGTAGCTGAGTCGGTTGTTTTAGGCCGTTGCCATACGTGGGTACAGCAGGGTCCTGGAGAGCCCAGAGCCCTTTAGCTAACAGTGGACACTTGTCCCCTCTCCCTCCCTTCTGTTACCTGGTCCCCTGGTCCTCCTTGTGGAAGGCACCCTGTGGTGGGCTTCCTTTGGGAGCGTCCCTTCCCCCAGAGTTCTGAGTTAGAGAGACTTGATATTTGTGCCACCTCATTTACAACACAGCACTTTATTATGAAATGTGTGTCACGTGGTGTCGGAACTTCTGAAATTCTCAAAACGTGCAGGTATTCACGCGTCACGAATGTCAGTGTCAGAATTATCCTTAAGTATTGTCGATCCTTCTGGCCCTGCAGATTTAACTCTTCTTCTGCCCAGCTTCCTCTTCAATCAGACTTTCCTGAGAAATAGGTGAGTAATAAATATATCAAGGTTGGCTTCAGTAACTAAATATCATTACGTTTTTGACATTTTAATTTCTAAGAGATTATCTAGGAAAACAGTCCATTTGTTTCTGTGTACTAGAGAGATAGAACATATTGATTGTCTTTTCATTTCTTTCTTTATTTTATTTTTTTGAGACAGAGTCTCTATCACCCTGGGTAAAGTGCTGTTTGGTCATCATAGCTCCCAGCAACCTCAAACTCTTGGGCTCAAGTGATCCTCCTGCCTCGGCCTCCTGACTAGTTGGGACTAGCAGTCTCTATTTTTAGTAGAGATAGGGTCTTGCTCTTCCTCAGGCTGGTCTTAAACTCCTGAGCTCTAGCAATCCACCCACCTCAGCCTCCCAGAGTATTAGAATTACAGGTGTGAGCCACCATGCCTAGCCTCTTTTAAACCTGCTTGTTAAACATAAAATTTCAATAGTTAAAGATTAGGATAGAAGGAAGGAGATGGAATAAAGGTCTGATCAGTTTGCTAATTGTTCTTAAGAGACAGGAGGTCTTACTCTGTCACCCAGGCTGGAGTGCAATGGTAATCCTCCCAACTCAGCCTCCCAAGTAGCTGGGACTATTGGCAATTTTTAAACGTTGTTTTAGAGGTGGGGGTGTCACTCTGTCACCCAGGCCAGTTTCAAATTCTTCGACGCAAGTAATTCTCCCTTCTGAGCTTCCCGAGTAGCTGGGATCACAGGAGCAAGCCACTGTCCCCAGCTTTAATCAGTTTGCTGTTAAACCAGCCTTCGCTTTAATTCTTTCACAATGTCATATTTGGGAGATTTCACTGTTTTCTCTTATTTTTATCATGTAGCAAACAAGATTAGAAAAAGAAAAGAAATGAAGATGTCTGCCTCCTTTCTCTTTGTCCTGCGGGTATGGAAGTTGAAGTGAAATCTCTAATCTTTATATGTGATCTATTCAGGCCTCCCCTGCTCCTGGGCGTAACTGATACTTAACCACCTTCTCACTGCTACAAATAAGTAGACTACCAAACTCAGAGAACACCCAACGTTTAAGTCTCAATTTTTTTTTTTTTTTTTGAGACAGAGCCTCAAGCTGTCACCCTGGATACAGAGCTGTGGCATCACAGCTCACAGCAACCTCCAACTCCTGGGGTCAAGCGAGTCTCCTGCCTCTGCCTTCCAAGTAGCTGGGACTACAGGCGCCCGCCACAATGCCCGGCTGTTTTTTTTTGGTTGTAGCCGTCATTGTTGTCTGGCGGGCCCGGGCTGGATTCAAACCCGCCAGCTCAGGTGTACGTGGCTGGCGCCTTAGCCACTTGAGCCACAGGTGCCGAGCCAGATTGCTATCTTAAGACAAAATTTAAAGGTATTCTCCAGTTATGCACTATTTAACAATATCTTCAGATGAACAGAAGCAAATGATGAAAATGAATATTTTACTTGGTTTTACTAACTTCATAATAAATGATG
>CAUYRH010181314.1:0-30892 GCA_963574655.1 Perodicticus potto | reverse complement strand
CTTTTTCTTCCATTCTTGAGATACTTTGCTAAGAAGAATAAGTTCCAGCTCCATCCATGTAAACATGAAAGAGGTAAAGTCCCCATCTTTCTTTAAGGCTGCATAATATTCCATGCTGTACATATACCATGATCTATTCATGGGTCGATGGGCACTTGGGCTTATTTCATGACTTGGCAATTATGACAATTATGAATTCATAACAGCCATAATCTTTACAATAGTTTTAATTTCCTTTTTGAAATCTTGCTTATTTGTCTGCTCATTCGTAACTTCATGCCTTCTGATTTCTTGGTGCACTGTGGAGCATGCCAGGTGCTTTCCTGCTTCAAGCTTGTTAAAATTGCTATTTCCTGTGGTTGGGATGATCCTTCCTAGCTACCGCCCCAGCTACCACAACTGCCCACTTTATCACTGCCTTTATTCAAGGTCACCTTCTCAGTCAAATCAACTTTGAGGTCAATTTAAAAACCAGAACCAGCCTTAAATTTCCATACTTTCTAACTCTAGTCTTGGTTTGCTCTCTAAGTAGCACGCACTTCCATCTAATATACATACATAGACATACGTGTACACATAGATGTAGGTGTGTGTGTTTATCCAGTTTAGAGTCTTCCCTCACCGCTAACCCTCCCACACACACCAGAAAAACATGCACCACAGACAGACATTTCTGAGTATTTTGTTCATTACAGAGACCACAGTATTTAATACAATACCCAACAGTAGAATATTTGTTGAAAAAATAATTATAATTTTATTCTCCTTGTGTAAATAGAGATAATGTTTGGCTTGTTAATGTGCCCATAATTAGTTTATACTAAAGTTTCACCAAAAGTTCCTCCTAGTAAATCACATCTACTAAGATTGGTTGTCATCTAATAAATAAATCGATATTTTAGGGAAGAAAAGATTTCTTTTCTTCACGCATTGCAAGGTTTATGTCTGACACCTTTATAACAAAAGACATCATAAGAAGATAAAAGCATACACATTTATTTAATATGAGTTTTGCATGACATGGGAGTATTCAAATATATACAAACAGTGATTAATAACCTGCGCCATCTGTTGGCCAGAGTCCTTACTGCATGAGAAAAGGATCGGAAGAGCTCTCTTGGCCCAACTAGGAAAAATTCACACACAAAAAATCCCACATGGGATATCTTCTGACATTGGAGCAGAACAGGACAAACGTTAAGTCAGATGAGGTCTGACATAGGATCAGAAAGTTATCAGAAATTTGTATTGCAGAGTACTTTGTCAGAGTCTTTTTCATGAATCTCCTTGAAGGACTAATTTGGGAATATATTAATAACTGATTTCAAACACTTGTTAAAACAACAACTCTCTTTGTTTGATGAGAGTTGTGGTTAAAAATCTGATGAGAGTTCCTTATTATAATGAGGCAGTTAACAAAGAAATGTGGGTAATTTTGTGGCATACAATACAATATTTTAACATCATAAATGAAAATATGACTGGTAACATTAAAAGGACAAATTAGATTTCTAGGAATTTCATATAAGTTCTGGAACACGTTCACACAAAGGTTTTGGTCAAAGAATACATAATTATGGTTAGATGGGAAAAATGAATTTAAAGAGATTTATTGTATAGCAAGGTGACAATAGTTAATGAAGATATACTGTATTCTTGAAAAAATGTGAAGAAAGTAGATGTTATGGACTTTCACCATGAAAATGATAACTAAGTGAAGCATTGTACTTGTTAATTAGCTATATTTATGAATACATTGAAGTATATATACCACTATACAATGTATATATACATCAACAACATCATTTTGTAAAAAAACATATCTGTCAATTAAAAAAATAATTAAAAATTATTTTTTCTTCAGAAGAACTTACTTTAGAATTTGACTTGAAGTTGTAGAAAGTGTCAAAAGGTTTAACATACTTTATACAGCTCATACAGCACTGTGAACCAATACCAAAGTTGTAAAATATTTTAAAGACAAATGTGAAAAATTATATAGTTATGAACAAACCTTACACATTTTAATAACTGAAAAGACTTAGTTTTCTTAAGTCATCAAGGACCTAATAAAAGACAACATTAATCCACAAAAAATTATCTTCATAAAGTACAGGATATGTGTTTAGCAGGTCAATTACTTAACAGGTAAAAATAGTTTATAGTATTCTATCAAATGCAATATTTCAAGAAAACTATCATTTAACATGGAAGGTCACATGTGAGTTTATGATTTTAAACGTCTGGTAGACAGAGTATAAGCTTGGTTGACTAGTAAGCCTAGGGAGAAAAAAATTGTATTGCCTGCATCATATTTAATGCAGACCATTCTGAATAGATTTTAGTTTTTATTTTACCAACACTCTTAAAGCTAGTTTCATTTACCAAGTTTTATTTCAGATGAAGTACCCTGAAAACAAATCAAGATTTCTTTTATACTTTAAGTGTATTGAGACTACTTAATTTATATGAGAGGTCATTTGTAGGGGGTGGAATACATAGTTAGCAGGGATTCAAAAAGAGGGCTTTCTGTTGGCTAAGAAGAACCCATGGCCAAGAGCCTGATTCAGTGGAGAGAACAGAGGCTCTTTAGTAAACTCATTAATCTATTTTGAATAGATTCAGCTTTCAATGCATGACCACAGACATCTTAAAAAAAATCCTTCTTAGCAATGTTGAACTCCTTTTACCCTTTATAAATGTTTTAAAGTCAAAGGTACCTATCCAGTGGCTCATACAACAAATAACCCTTTTATAATTTGAGCACAGAGGTAAGACACATCCTCAGAAAGAATGTAAATGGTTGTAACCCTTCCAAAACTCAGAACCATTAACAGAAACACCCAAAGAAAAGATGACCTTTGTTTTTAAAAGAATACCTGTTATGAAAAGAACAGAGGTTAAGATTACAAAAGCCCCTCACAGAGGGGGCATTTTAGTACAAACTCCCAGGAGAGCTGGCAAGGTTGAACAAAAAGAATGCTTGGGCCACCGGCCTATCCGAATGGCTTCCTGAAACAAAGGGCCAGGGCACCACTCAGCTGACAGAGACCAGAGACAATATTCCCCCTGGAAACAAAGACAAGCTCTCTGGGCACAGACAAGGGTAACAGGAAAGAGGTAACAGTTCCTGAAAGGAAAGGACCAGTAACAAATGGGTAACTCGAAACCAAACCTGATCAAATTATCCTGTTAATCTGCATTTGGAAAGGAAGATGACAAAGAGAAATTTTTACTTTTGTCTGGAGCAGGCTCTGCAGACAGAAATCCTGGCGAGCTGACCTTGGTGAGAATTTATACTTTCACCAGCTTTTTGTCATTGCTCCAGGGTCTCACCTGCAGGCTTCAGAGTGAGTAGTGTCCTGGCCACCCCAGGTTGGTGCCGGAAACTACAGGGAGGCAAGCTTTCTTTTTTTAATTCATCACAAGGTTTATGCCTGAGACTCCTACAACAAAAGACAAACTAACAAGGGTAAAACGTCCACTTATTTAGGTTTAACAAAACTTATTTAGTATAAGTTTAATTCCAACTGTCTAAAACTTAATTTGAATACTGATTTTCTTCAGAAATAAAGATCAAAAGAAATAGGGAACTCGGTTTCTTTTTAGGGACAGATGGGCTGAAGTGTTATTGGAAGGCATGATGTAATGTTCAGATCCTTCTGTACGTCCCAGCGGCTTCATCCTTTTCCTCTAAATGTAGGGATAATCCCTCTGGAATTGGGGTTATCACGACCTACTTTAGAGGACAGTCAGAAAATTCTTACGGCTTGCTTGAGAGCTAAGAGCGAGAGAGGTGAAAAGTGACTTTCTTGCTCCTGCTGTTCTCTCTGACGTGTCACATTTTGCAATAGCTTATCCTGAACCCCATCGGTACAAAAATTATCATCTTGAATGGTGACAATTTTGGCATTCACCTTTTTTTTTCAGATACTCTCTTTAAGCCTGGGCCAGGCTTAAGGTCATTAACTTAAAATCTACTATAAATCAATGCTACATTTTTTTTTTTTTTTTGCAGTTTTTGGCCGGGTTTGAACCTGCAACCTCAGGCATATGGGGGTAGGCGCCCTACTCCACTGAGCCACAGGTGCCACTCTACATATTTATTCTCTCTTTCTGCTCCCACTTCTCTGAGTAGGTGGAAAGAATGAGAGGATGAAAGATATAAGGTGACAGCCCACGTGGTGCAAGTCATAGCCACTGGGCACATCTAGACTCATAAGATTTGCTGAGAGCGAGACTTCCAACCCAGAAAATAGAAATGTTAGCATCAGCAAATTAAGATTGCAAGGATGAAACCTAATTGTCACTGGTCTTGAGTGTCAGCCCCACTTGTTAATATGTGATCTCTCTGCAGTTGGTGTGGAAACCATAAAAAATTGATTCAGAGCACCTCATTATGAGCCAAGCACTACTGTCAAACGTGTCTCTAGTGTATTTTTTTTTTCCTGGCAACATCTGATCCGTTTGAAAACTTAATAGATTTAACACAGCCTCCTCTTCAGCTAGCTATTACTATCATTCACATTTTGATAAATTGAGTTTCTTGTGATGACTCTCTCATATGAGTTATGATCAATTCAAAGACAGATATTTGAAAGGAGCAAATATTTGAGACTAAAGCAGATTTATCTATGGAAATAGATCTTACATAGTGTCACCTATCATTTTTCTTCACAGAGGGAGAAGGTAAGAGTTTAAAGCAAAACAAAAAAGTGAGTAAATATTCTGACACATAAGAATAGTATGAGCACAATTTTATTATAATTTCATATTTATTTATTTTCCATTTTGATTTTTACAAATACTGTAATAAATGTGGGTAGTGCTCAGTTTAAGAGAATAGAGATTACAAAAGAAATTTTAGAGTTGGTTATTTGAAAGGAATAAAACAATGCTTTATTAGAAGATAAGGATAAAACTAATGCTCAGAAATTTGTGGAGCAAATAAAACCTAAGAATGCTATATGATTATCTAGTTTATTAGACTGAAAGGGGGTGGGGTTTTAAGGTGAAACAAAATACTATTACAGTTAGGTAATAATTCATACAATTCACATTAACTTGTAAAATCTGACCTGCTTAATAAATACCTGACAAACATGTTTGAAACCCATTAAATAGAAAATTAAGATTTATATCTAAGAATCTATGTAAAGATTCAATAAATATAATATACTATGTATCACATAGTTTGTGTCAAGAAATACCATCCTAAAGTTTATATTGTATTGTAGCCTATCCTTCTTTGCAAAGGCTGAAATAATAATGTAGAGAACATATAATTTACATGTTAGACTCAATATGTATGTAATAGCATATTATAATTACACAAAAGAAGGCAGCAGTAGAAAAATATTGATGATTTGGTTTTGGCTTTTTGGAACTTTAAGAAGTCAAAAATATACTAACTTATGGAAAGGAAGATTTTAAAAGTTTTTTTAAATTTTTTTTATTTTTTACATAAATGTATTTGTTAGGTTTCTACTTTTTGCCTTCACAGAATTAAAAAGGCTTGAAATTTAGTAACAATAACAATGTTTAAGATAAGGACTAGAAACAAAAACCTTGTAAAGAATGAATGAAGATATAAGTACATTGGAAAGGAAGTTTTGAGACTAGAAATAATGTATTAAAGGAATTCCTGTAGTAAGAAAATAGTATAGAGAGAGGATTGATGATGATATTCTGGGACAAATCCAGAGAAGGATACAAGGTTGGGAGTCTTATAAGCTGCCATGGTTTGAAAATTTACATTAATGAACAGCAAATCTCTCTGGTGCTAGGAAGTTAAGAGTCTTAACTTTAGTCTCATATACGTGGACCTCTGTTATTTTAGTGGTCCTTTTAACCTGACTGCCTTTAGTAACTTATTTTTTGGTTTATGAGGCAGCCAATTCCAAATGACTATAAAGGGAGGTATAACTCAATTAACAATAACCAAAAATCAACTTTGGGAACAGAAAGTGGAATTAATCATAGAAAACATTCCTTTTTTCCTCTTTAGTTTAGAATAATGTAGAGTTTGAGATATATTTGTAAAATGTATATAAAAGCTATTGAAGAAACAGAGCAAAATGGGTTATAATCAAACCCTTCAATTATTGTCCCCCAGAGAAACACCAAACTGAATAACTATTCATACAAGAAAGGATCTTCATAGGGATCAAAAAAGAAAAAAACAAAAACAAAAAAAACCCCTCAAAACCAAAAAACTAAGAGAAAAATCACAGAACCCAGCTTTGGCAGAATAACAAGGAAATAGGCATTGAAGAGGGTAGCAAGGATATTCTCACATTGCCTCCCCTGACCCAACCCCAGGCAAGTCAGCACTGAGAGAAAATCTGTGTCCCTGAGAGAAAAAGAGGAAAATGAGTACAAGGTTTTGCATCAGAACTTATGGCTGCCCTTTCATAGTGGAGCACAGCACAGGGCAGACTTCAGCCAGTGTCCAGGAGGGAAGCATGTGGACCAGCCCCAGGTCAGGCAGGAGTCCTCTCCCCCAGCAGAGGGATGCTGGGTCCTGTCCAGTTTTACCACATCCAACTACAGAAGCTGGGGGCATTCAGAAAATTTGAGCAGCAGTGGGGCCACAGTGACTGCAGCCCTTGGGCAATCCTTGGAGTTGTACTGGTCTCAGAAGGAGTGGGCTTGAGATGTGACCCAGTGAGACACAAGCAGCAGTGACCACAGGAATGCCCATATAGCCTCTCCTTCAACCATAGGTGATGTAACTTGGGTAGAGACTCCTTCTGCTTGGGGAAAGGAGGGGGAAGAGTACAAAGCACTTTGTCTTACAACTTGGGTAGCAGCTCAGCCATAGTAAAATTAAGCATTAGGCAGATATTTTAAACTTCCAGTTCCAGGCTTTTGCTCTGGCATGGCATTTCTAGACTCTTCCCAGGACAAGAGTGCCCACATCACCTCTTTCCCAACTTAAGGCAGCTGAAGATAGAGAAAGACTTCTTTCACTTGTCAGTAAGAGAGAGAAGACACAGAGAGACATCCTTGAAGCCTAGGGAATACTCCCTTATCTTCCTGAAATCTATTAAGGCTGCATTGTTGGGAGCCATAGAGACAATGGTCTCGCCATTTTGTCAAGGCCTAATCTTAAACTTCTACTTCTACTTCTTCAAGCCTGCCCCATTTCCCAAAAGTCAAACTGACCCAGCCTGTAGTTAGCCCATTGAAGGGCTGACAACTGCCATGGCAACATATCCTCCTTAGTTTAATGCTCTGCTTCTCCCTAGAAATTTCCCACCCATGACCTTTGCCAGAGAACAATCTGCAGTTAGGGATCCTAGCAACCCAACGGCCCTGATCATGTCAGCTAGGGCTGCTTCATGGCCCTGGTCACATCGGCTAAGGGCTACTTCCTTCTTCTAAACCCTATATAAGCTGCATTGTAAAAAATAAAATTTGAGGCCTTGATCAGATTATAGACTTGGTCTTCTTGTCTGTGTCTGGTTTGTCTCTCATCCAGGTTGACTTCCCCTCGGGCCCTTGTTGAATCCCCTGCTGGCCGGGGCACTGCATATCAATGAGTTTGCAAAAGTCATAGTATTACTGGGCTTTGGGAAATCCCTAGCACTGAAAAGGCTGCAGTGACCACAGGCTTAAGTAATACTCAATCTACTTTAAGTTCTTGAAAAGCTCTTTCCAGAAGGAAGATACAAACAATTGAAGACTGCAAAGATTGGAATAAATGCCTAATTCATCAATACATAAATCTTAGAAAATGTCCACCAGCATCAAGACTGCCAAGGAAAACTTGATCTCAGCAAATGGACTAAATGATTTATCATTCCTGGAGTGATAAAGATATGTGAACTCTCAGACAGAGAATGTGAAATAGCTGTCTTGAGAAGGCCCCACAAATTTCAAGATAACATATGTAATGAATTTAGAATTCCATCAAAAAAATTTCACAAAGAAATTAAAATAATGCATAAATTCAAACAGAAATTCTGGAACAGAAAAATTTAATGGGCAAACTAAAAAAGGCATTAAAGTCCTTCAATAGCAAAACCAATTGAGCAGAAGAAAGAATTAGTGAGCTTGAAGACAAGCTATATAAAAATACACAGAGAGGAAAAAATAATAAAAATGAATTAAACATGTCTATAAGACAGAAAATAGCCTTGAAAGGGCAAGCCTTAAACTTATTTGCTTAAAGAAGATGTAGTAAAAATATTGGGATATAAACTTTATTTGAAGAAATAATAACAGAGAACATTCAATACCCGGTGAAAGATATGAATATCCAGGTATAAGAAATTCAAAGACCAAGCAGATTCAACCTAAAAAGATTACCTCAAGGCATGTAACATTTAATCTTTCAAAGGTTAAAGACAAAGAAAGGCCCCTAAAAGCTGCAAGAGAACAGAAGCAAATGGCATATAAAGAAGCTTGGATATGTCTGGAAGCAGACTTCTCAGTGGAAATCTTTCCAGGCAGGAAGGAGTGGAATGACATATTCAAAGTGCTAAGGGGGTTAGGGGACACATTTTCTATCTTTTCAATCTAGAATATTATCTCCAGCAATGTTATCTATCCTTCAAACATATCTGCTCCCAGAAAAGTAAAAGATGAGGGATTTCATCAATGTCATACTTGTGTTACAAAAAATATTCTCAGAGGAAGGTCTTCAACCTGATGTATAAGGACACTAATGAGCAAAAAGAAATCATCAGAAGAATAAAAGTCACAACTGGAAGTACACAGAGAAATACAGAAAATTCTTAACACTGTAATTGGTATGAATGACTGGTATGTAAACCACTCATAACTTTAGTAGGAAGACTAAAAACAAACATAAGGAAAATAATAATAACTACAACAATTTGGTAAGAGATACATGATATAAAGCTACAGAGACAACAAAAAATATGAAAGTAGGAGGAAGAGTTAATTTCTAGATATTTTTTAGTTTTTTATTTATTTGTGCATTTTTCTTTTATTTGAGATAAGAATTAACTCATCACCAATTTAAAATAGTTGGTTATAAGATTTTTTTTTGTGAGCCACAAAGAAACCACAAAGCAAAAAAGTATAATAGATGCACAAAAATTATAAAACAAAAAATTGATGTATACACACAAGGGAAATCATTTATACACAAAGGAAGGCAAGAAGCAAGGAAAAGAGAACTAAAGAAAAATCAGGAAAGAAATGACAAAGTGGCAGTAGTAAATCCTAACATGTCAAAAATAACAATGAATGTAAATGTTCTAAATTCTCTAATTAAAAACATAGAGTTGCTAAATGAATAGAAAGAAATGAGATTCAACTTCAGACTGTCTATGGGAAACTCACCTTACGTATAAAACAAATATAGACGGACTGAAAATGCCAAAGGGATCTAAAGAGATATTCCAAGCAAATTAAAACAAAATAAGAGCAGGAGTAACTACACTTACATCAGATAAAATATATTTCAGGACAAATGTAAAAAGAGATAAAGAAAGTCATTAGAAAAAGTGAAAGGGGTCCCTTAAGCAAAGGGTATAAAAATAGTAAATATTCATAGACATTCAATCAACATTGGAGCACCCAGATATATAGAACAAATATTACAAGAGCTAAAAAATCTGATAGACCCAAATACAATAATATTGGGGATTTCAATACTTCACTTTTTAGTATTGAAAAAGAAGCTTGGATATGTCTGGAAGCAGACTTCTCAGTGGAAATCTTTCCAGGCAGGAGGGAGTGGAATGACATATTCAAAGAGCATCTAAATAGAAAATCAGCAAATAAACATCAGACATAATTTGCACTATAAAAGAAATGGACCTGGGCAGTGCCCATGGCTCAAGGAGTAGGGCCCCAGCCCCAAATACTGGGGATGGTGGGTTTAAGCCTGGCCCTGGCCAAAACTGCAAAAAAAAAAAGAAAAAAGAAAAGAAAAAAAGAAAAGAAATGGACCTAATAGTTACTTGGACACTGGACACAGAACACTTCACCTAATAAGTACAAAATAGACAATCTTTTCACAGGCACATGGAAGATTTTTAATGATAAACCATATGTTGTGCCACAAAACAAGTCTTAAAAATTCAAAGAAGTTGAAATCATTATCAAATATCTTTCTGGCCACAACAGAATAAAAAAGATATCAATAACATATTAGAAACTTTACAGGATACATGCAAATTAAACTATATGCTTCTGAGTGATGATAAGTCAATGAAAAAAATTAAAAGAAAATGAAATAAATCTTAAAGCAAATAAAAATAGAAACACAACATAACTATGAGATACAGAAAAGTACTAAGAAGGAAGTTTGTAGCAATAAATGCTGGCATCAAAGAAGTAGAGGCTTCAGGCTTAGTGCCCATGGCTCAGTGGTTAGCACACATACACCAAGGCTGGTGGGTTTGAACCCAGACTGGGCCAACTAAAACAACAAGGACGACTGCAACAAAAAATAGCTGGATGTTGTGGCAAGTGCCTGTAGTCCCAGCTACTTGGGAGGCTGAGGCAAGAGAATCGCTTAAACACAAGAGTTTGAGGTTGCTGTGAGCTGTGATGCCACAGCACTATACAAAAGTTGACATAGTGAGATTCTGTCTAAAAAAACAAACAAACAAGTAGAGACTTCAAATAAAACAACTTAATGATTCATCTTACAAACTAGAAAAGCAAGAGTAAATGAAACTCAAAACTAGAAGAAAACAATAAAAATCATAGTAAAATTAAATGAGAACAAAACAAGAATATAAATTAATAAAATGAAAAGTTTTTAAAAAATAGATCCAATCAACAAGACTTCATCTCATTTTTTAAAAAATTTAAGTTGTGAATAAGGTACAAATATTTTGTTACATGTATACATTCTACTATCTAAAAGCTCAAGAAAGGCATTGAGTGCTTGTCTTGAGAATAGTGTTCATTGTACCCAGTGGGTAGGTTTTTATCATTTATCTCCTTCCCACCCTTCACATGTTTTGGTTTACAATGTTCTTTACATGACTTTGTGCCATGGGTACCATCATTTAATTTCCACTTATTAGTAAGAACATGTGGTGTTTCCTTCCACTCCTAAAATACTTAGTATAATGGTCTAAAGTTGTGACAAAGTAACATTCCTTTTTACATCTGAATAGAACTCTGTTGTAGATCTACCACCCTTTCTTGATCCACTTGTGAATTGACGGTCACTCAAACTGCTTTCACCTTTTCACTTGTGAATTATTACAGATATTTGAGTGCAATTGTCTTTTTGATAAAATGATTCTTTTTCTTTGAATAGGTAGACACACAATAGTGGGACCGTTGGATCAAATGATAAGTCTACATTTATTTCTTTAAGGAATCTCTTAGTTCTCCCAGCACCATCTATTGAATATGGCTTCTTTTCCCCAGTATATGTTTCTGGCTTAAAGGTTTTGTTTCTGTGTTTTCTATTCTGTTTTACTGAGTTTATGTCTTTAATACTGGTATTATGGTGTTTTGGTTATGATACCCTTGTGGTATAATTTGATGTTAGGTAATATGATATCTCCAGACTTTTTCTTTATGCTCAGGGTTGCTTTGGTTATTCCAGCTCTTTTTGATTTCAAATGAAGCTTATAATTATGTTTTCTAGATTGTTGGGATATTTTGTATCTCTTTACCTTTGAGTCTGTGAGAATCCTTGTGAATTAAATGTATTTCTTTTAGACAACATATATTTAAATTACTTTTTTTTTTTTTAGAGGCAGAGTCTCATTTTGTCACCCTCAGTAGAGTGCTGTGACATCACAGCTCACAGCAACCTCCAGCTCTTGGGCTTAGGCAATTCTCTTGCCTCAGCCTCCTGAGTAGCTGGGACTACAGGCACCTGCTACAATGCCTGGCTATTTTTTTGTTGCAGTTTTGGTGGGGCTGGGTTCAAGCCTGCCACCCTTGATATATGCAGCCAGCACCCTACTCACTGAGCCACAGATGCCTCCCATTTAAATTATATTTTTTCATCCATTCGACCAGTCTATGTTTTATAAGTGAGACATTAAGGCCATTCATATCCAGTTTATTGTTGATATGTAGAATACTGTTCTTTTCATCATGTTGGATGATATCTGTTTTGTTTTCCATTTGTGCTATTCTTTTATAAGAGATGTGAGCTTCAACTTTTGAACATGTATACACTGGTGGGTTATCTATTGTACTGTTCCACATATAGAGCACTTTGGTACCTTTCCCAGGGAGAAGGTCTAGTAGTGACATATTCCATTAGTGTTTGCTTGTCTGGAAAAGTGTTTCTTTCTTCATCATTTATAAAAATGAACCTGGCAGGATTCTTAGCTTGCTGTTGTTTAGTTTAAGGTTAAAAATTAGGCCCCACTCCCTTCTGTCTTGTAAGATTTCTGCTGAGAAATCTGTTGTTAGGCTGATTGATTTTCTTTTGTATGTTAGTTGTTGCTTTCTTTTTGCAATCTGTGAATTTTATCTTTCATTTTGACATTGATCAAGTAAGTGATTATGTGTCTTGGAGATGTGCTATTTGCTTTGAATCTTTCTAGTGTTCAGTGACCTAGTGTTCAATTCCTGTATTTGAGTATCTGAATATCTGAGGATATCATGGAAATTTACCTCCATAATTCCCCCAAATAGGTTACTTATTCCTTTTGCTTTTCGTCTTCTTCTTTGGGATGTCTATATTTTGTTATTAGCTCACTCTACATAGAGTTTCATTTTTCTCTAAGTTATTATTCATCCTTTCTTCTTTTTTTTTCCTGCTATTTTGACTGACTGACTTTATTTTGAATGCCTGTTTTAAGCTCTGCAATTCTTTTTCTCTGCCTGGTCTAGCTTGTTGTTGAAGCTTTCTGCTATGTAGTGAAAGTCCCTAAATGATTCTTTTGTTTCAAGTTCTGTTACATGTTTTCTTATGTTATTTGTCTCTTTAGTGACTTTTCAATTTTTTTTTTGTTGTTGTTGTTGTTCATGTTCTGAAAAAAATTTGGCTTCTTTGGGTTAGTTTCCAACTATCTCTTCAATCTCATTCATTTGATTTACCATCCATACTCTGAATTCCATTTTTTTCTTTTCAACAATTTCCTTTGGGTTGGGTCTTTTACTATACATCTTTTATGATCCTTTGGGGATATTGAATAAGTTTGCTTTTTTCAAGTGGCCAGAGTTCTTTTGCTAGTTTCATGGCATATTAAACCTCTTCTTTTGAAGCAGACAAGTTTGCAGTGTACTTTGTCACCTTTGCTGAGAATTCTCCTACACAGTGAGAAAAAGGAAAGAACCTTTGATAGCATATTTTTTGTCTTACTCTTAAATATTGACAGAGCTGGAGAGGAGTATATATAATGAGACCTATAATGCAGCTGTGCTATGTTATCTTATTCCCCATGATTGTCACAGTCCAAGCTGGTGTTGGAGGATCTTTTTGTGGAATTGTGTGCTATTTCTCAAGCTACTGTTGGAAGTTCAGGCATAGGGCTGGGTGATTCCTTCTTCATGGATGCTGGCATTGTAGAAGATAGCTCTGCCCAAATCTCCCCAAGGTTGGGGCAGGTGCAGGTGAATGAGCTTAGCTATAGTGTGGTTATGAGTATCAGAGATGTAGGCTTTCACTCCACCTGGGTCCAGGTACAATGGTGGCCCCTGGGATTAGCAACCCTATGGCCTTTGATTGTGCAGGTGAGTCCTACCAGGTGGTGGCATGTGATCCAAAGGGGCACAACTGTTGGGCTAGACATTGGTGCCAGAGCTTCATGGATGGGACAGAAATCCCAGTGTCGGGGCAGATGAACTCAGAAGTGGTTCAGGAGCCATGGTGATCAGGCTGTGTGGTGGCTTTGGAACCCTGGGGATTGGGCCTTAGGGCCAGGCCACCTAGTGACTGGGGTTCTCTTGCTGCATAGGTTATACCAAGACAGTAATCATGAGGCATTTCATTGCTCTATTTCAATTTGTAGTGGGGTGGAGGGAGTTTTGCTTTCCTGTCACAAGGTACACAAGTGTCTCGGCTCTTACTAGTTCCTTCCAGGCTTCGAAGGGTGATGTGGAGGTAGCTGAAGCAAAGCAAAGTCCTGTGCAGACAAGGCATGCTGGTACCCAAAGTTCAAAATCGCATTAGCTGCAGTGACCTGGGCATGTAAGCTACTTGGTGTCTACTTCGCTTGCTCATTTCCAATGAAATGTCACTATACAGTCTCCAAGCAACTCCCTGACCAGTCAGAGGTTTGTAGTGGTTACAGTGTCTAAGAGGGGGAGGCTGGAGTTCTGGGCTTCTCTCCCCCTTCCCTCTACAGCACTTGAACACTTCCTGCAGGTGCCTTCTGATCTTCCTGGTTAGATAACCCCATTTCCCTGCCCTTCACTGTGATTTTCTCTCATCATTGCTTTACTAATTTTCAATGCTTTTCCCAAGAAGACCCATCTGAAGGTAGGTATATACTTATAACATTTGAACATCTTAAGGGCCTTGTTTGTGGGCTGCCTCCAGGCTGCCATATTAACCCCTTTATCCTCAAAGGACATAACTTTAGCCAGACTAAGAAAAAAAGAGAGAAAGGCACAAATAAATAAAATTGGAAGAAGAAAGAGATATCACAATTGATATTACAGAAATTCAAAGTATAAATGGATACTATTATAAGCAATTATTTCCCAATAAATTGAAAAACCTAGAGGAAATGGTTAAATTCCTAAATACAACCTACCAACATTGAACCATGATAAAATCCAAAACCTAAATAGACCAGTAACAAGTAACGACATAGAGGCATTAATAAAAAGTCTCCCATCAAAGAGCCCCTAGGACCTGAAAACTTTACTACTAGACTCTACCAAACATTTAAAGAACTAATAACAATCCTACTCAAACTATTTCAAAAAATTGAGGAGAAAGAAATACTTTCATATATGTACTATAAGGCCTGTATTACCTTGATAGCAAAACCAAGGAGAAAAAGATTCGTAATGAACACAGATGCAGAAATCCTTAATAAAACTCTGTCAAACTGAATTCACCAACATTTATCATGATGAAGTAGAATTCATCACAGGGATGCAGGGGTGGTTCAATATATACACGTCAATAAATATAATACATCATAGCAAAGAATGAAGGACAAATTCTATATGATTATTTGAATTGATGCCAAATAAAGCATCTGATAAAATTCAATATCTCTTCATGATAAAAACTGTCTAAAAACTGAGTAAATAAGGAGAATACTTCAACATAATAAAGGCTATATATTATGAACTCAAAATCACGAGTCTTTTTTTCAGATCTTTAGCAAGAGAAAGATGCCTACTTTCACCACTTTTATTATTTCAACACAGTACTAAAAGTCTCGGAGAAATTAGGCAGGAAAAGGAAATAAAACACATAAGCACATATTTTTTAAAAGGAAGTAGTTAAAATACCCTTGTTTGCAGATAATATGATCTTATATTTAGAAAAATGTAAAGACTGTACCAAAACTCTCAGAACTATGCAACAGATTCAGTAGTTTCAGTATACAAAATCAGCATACAAAAATCAGTATCACTACTATGGACAATAGAAAACAGCCTGAAAAAAAGGAAAAAGAAGAAAGCAATCCCATTTACAAATAAAGTAAAATACTTAGGAATAAACTTAACCAAAGATATAAAAGATGTTTAAAATAAAAGCTTTAAAAATTTGTTTGAAATAAACTGAAAAAGCTGCAGAAATGAAAATATATTCCATATTCATGAATTTAAAGAAATCAATTTTGTTAAAATGTCCTTATGACCCAAAGAAATCTCCATATTTAATGCAATCTCTATCAAAATACTGATGGCATTTTCACAAAAATTGAAAAGGAAATCCTAAAGTCCCTATGGAACTAGAATATCCAAAACAATCCTGAGCCAAAAGAACAAGGTTGAAGGCACCACATTACCTGGATTCAAATGATTTTACAAAGACATAGTAACCAACCAAGGAAGGATGGTATTGACACAAATACGTAGACCCGTGAAACAGAATAGAAAACCCAGGCACAGGTCCCTGTACACACAGTCGATTCATTTTTGAGAAGACTCATTAGAACATGTTTATATGATGCAGAAAGAAAATCTTTTCAGTAAATAATGCTGAGAAAACTCAATTTCCATTCTTCCACAGTAAGAATGGAACTAGAGCCCTATCTCACCATACACAAAAATCAAATGAAAACTAATGAATGAAAGACTTAAATGTTAAGAGTCTATAAAACTACTTGAAGTAGAATTTAGGGACATTTTATAGGATATCCAGAAAAAATGGACAAATGAAATTTCATCAGGCCAAAAAGCTTCTGCACAACAAAAGAACCAACTAAGAAATTGAAGAGGAAACCTGCAGAATGAGAGATAATATAAACTCTTCAACTGGCAAGAAAGTAGTAGCCAGAATCTATAAGAAACTCAAACAACCGAATAGCAAAAATCAAATCATCTAATTAAAAATGGAAATAAGATCATTAGATCTCATAGGTACTTCTGAAAAAAAAAAAAGCACCTACAAATGACCAACAGGTATATGGTAATATGTTCATCATCACTGACCATATTAAATGCTAATTAAGCCAAAATGACATATTATCTCACTCCAGTTAAAATGGCTTTTATGGATGTATCCAAAATTTTGAAGAAGATGTGGAGAAAAAGGAACGGTCATGTTGCAC
This sequence comes from Perodicticus potto, assembly GCA_963574655.1. NCBI lineage: Eukaryota > Metazoa > Chordata > Mammalia > Primates > Lorisidae > Perodicticus > Perodicticus potto. The sequence continues at coordinate 14,249 of CAUYRH010181314.1, read as the reverse complement.
AGGAATGTACAGGAGTATAATTATTTTGAAAATGTGTAGGGATATTCTTCAAAAAACTGAAAATAGAGCTACCACATGATTCAGCAACCAGACTGGGGAATATATCCAAAAGAAAGGAGGTCAGTGTGATGAAGAGATACCTGTACTCCCGTGTTTATTTCATTACTAACCACTATAGCCAAGAGATGAAATAAACCTAAGTGTCCATCAATAGATGAACAGATAAAAAATATGTGGTACATATCGCCAGTGAAATGTTATTTATTTTTTATTTTTTTATTAAATCATAAACACATAGATCATGTGTACATTAATGCATTTATGGAGTACAATGTCCTGATTTCATATAGAATTAGGAATGCTTACATCACACTGGTTAATATATAACTCATCTCGTTTACTTAATTGTTTTGTTAAGACATTTATACTCTACACTTAATAGATCCAACATGTGCCCTTTCAATATGCACCATAGGTGTGGAATATTATTTAGACACACAAAAAAGATGAAAATCCGGTCACTTGCCACAATGTGGATGGAACTAGCGGACATTGCGTGAAATAATCTGTCCACAGCAAGATAAATATTGCCTGTTCTCCTCGTGTGGGAGCTGAAAAATCAATCTCACAGACATGTAGAGTAGAATCATGGATAGTAGAGGCTGGAAGGGTGTGGGATAAACAAGGGATGCTTAATGGATACAAAAATACAGTCAGGTAGAAGAAATAATATTCATTGTTTCATAGAACAATAGAGTGATGACAGCATTAATTTATTGTATATTTCAAAATAACTAAAAGAGTGGAATTGGAATGCTCCTAAAAAAAAGAAATGGTTACCCCATTTACCTTGTTATGATTATTGCACACTGAAGGCTTGCATTAATATTTCACACATGCCCCATACATATATACGACTGTATGTAGTCATAAAAACAACAAAACACTCTATCAAATAAACAGACCTTCTCCATTTGAAATTAAAGAAAAAGAGAATTATAAATACGAAAAACAAGCTATGAAACAATGTGTATTACATTGATAACAAGGGATGAAAGGTATAAGAGAAGAAAAACTATTGACAGATTGAATTTAACAAAGTTTACTGAGCACTGGAGGATTCATGAATTGCACAGCAATCAACATCAGAAAGGGCTTTGCTCAGCAGCCTGGGCAGTGAGTTTTTACAATCGGAATACAAAAATAAAGTACACAAATTGCTTGATTGGTTACAGGGAGGGCATTTGCTTTATTTGGACAAGGTCTGACCAGTGAGCTGTTTATGACTGACCGAAGCAAGGCTGCACGAGATCAGCTGACCCCGCCTATGTGTTTCAACAACATAATCCCAAGTTAGGTTTCAGTTCTTTATGCATTTAGATAGCTGCCCAGTATGTAGAAACTCCAAGTACAGCAACAGCCCATGAGACCAGCTTCTTGCTTACTCAATACAACAGATGGTTACAGTTGATTTGACTGTAGAAGGCAGAAAAAAATCTCCACCCATTGTAGGGTTTGTGGCTGAGGCCTCTGTGACAGAAAGACAGATGAACAAGAAAAAAGTGTATACATTCAATTTAAGTTTTATGTGACATGGGAGCCTTAAGAAAGAACGAACCAAAGAAATAGGGTAACTGGGATTTTTTATGGACAGTCATTCAGAAGAGTGATTGCAGTTCTGAGGTAGGGCTTGATGTGATAGTCGCAAACCCAGAGATACAGCAAGACCCTAGTCTGGGTTCTTGTTGGTGCCTCTGAGTGTTGGAGGACAGAAGCATTTCTTTTCTCTGGATCTATGGAGGATCCCCGGCTAGAATGAGGGTTTTATGATCTATGTTCATCAGAAAGTCAGGCCTACTTGGCTCAGCGCCTGTGGCTCAGCGGGCTAAGGCGCCAGCCATGTACACCTGAGCTGGCAGGTTCGAATCCAGCCTGGGCCCACCAAACAATGACGGCTGCAACCAAAAAATGGCCGGGCGTTGTGGCGGGCTCCTATAGTCCCAGCTACTTGGGAGGTGGAGGCAGGAGACTCGCTTGAGCCCAGGAATGGGAGGTTGCTGTGAGCTGTGATGCTACAGCACTCTATCCAGGGTGACAGCTTGAGGCTCTGTCTCAAAAAAAAAAAAAAAAAAAAAAAAAGAAAAGAAAGAAATAAAGTCAGGCTTACCTCAAGGGATAAAGGTGAGGGTTTTATTTTTCTATTTTGTGTAGCCTGCTTCTGTAGTTCCTCAGGGGCCAAGGTGCCATGTTTGGGGACAGCACATCCTGGACTCCGTCAGGTCAGCTCTATAATGTTGTCAGTAAAAGTGCCTTTGCATATTTGTATGTTAGAAAAGAAAAAGAAAGGCAAAGAGTGCTTGTTTGGATTGTTCCCTTTTTTGCATTTTTCGCAGGTTTGCAGGGCTTAAAGCATCGCATAAATAGCTGTGATTTTTAAAATGCAATTTAAAGTAACAACAATAACAAAGTATTTTAAGATGCTTTAGCCTTATCAGTGCTACCATTGGTATCAAGAGAAGGATACATGCAATTTTGCTGTCTCCATTTAGATAACCATCAGGGAGTGGAATAATGCTAGGAGTGTTTTTCTGGACACCATTGAAGGAAGATTTTATCTTAAAGCTTTTTCTAGGGCTTTGTATTGCTAAAGGTTGGAGGGCTACTGTAAATGGATCTCTGCTCAGAAGAAGCATTAATGAATCTCTGCATATGTTATAGTATCCCAAGAGCTGAGTCTGTGGTAGGGAAAGAAACTCATGAATTATTCTGCATAACGGAGTATGAGAAATTGCTGCACTTCGGAGAAACCAGAGAGGGGGTGGAGGAGGCTTGTGATGGGAGGGCGAGGTCTCTGAAAAAAGATGTCTATTATTATGAAATTGTATGCTGCTCTGTGCTGGAATTCTCTTTAATACCTTTACATTTTCAGAAATGTCTGCAGAAACTATCTCTTGTTAGGAAATGTTTTTCCCCACCGCCCCAAAACAAATCCAAATCCCCTCCCCAATTCTTTTGTGAGGAAAATCAAACTAAAAGCGGCTTTGTTCCTTGTTTTGTTCCTTGAAAGGGGAAAAGCGGAACCAGCCACCAGTGGTGAGCCAAGAGTCACGTCACATATTCATCAGAAGCGAATGATCAGAACACGAGATCATCAGAAGACCTCAGAATAATATCAGTGACATTGGAGTGGAAAGGAATGTTGCATTTCCTTCTTTGAAAATCAAAAATGAAAACTGAAGATGGCTATTGTCTTGGTTGCGCATAAACACAATGTTTGAGCATATTTATATATTTATTCCTACAAAGGGAAGGAAGAGAAAGGAGGGCTACCTACCAAGATTTGCTAGTTCACTATGTGGAGAATCAGCTTGCCAGCTCTGCCTACACCTGTCAACTAAAAAAATAAATCCAGACTCAGTGAGGGGAGGAGTTTATTGGAAAGGATTATTGCAAAGTGGTAGCTGTTGGTGTAGAGAACTACTAATATGGAAAACACTGCGACCACAGATCTGTCAAAAAGTGAATTTATCTTGTAGAGAGGAAAAAACTGGTGTAGTGAAGGAGAATGAGGGGTTGGCAGATCTCATAGTAGATCAAAGAGTGTTTTACCTGGAGGCCAGTCTTTTGCAGTGGAAGGTTTCTTAAGGTGGTTAAGGAAATGCTGCCTGAGTCTGAGCATAAGCCCCAGTTTGGCGCCCCACGGAAGGAAAGAAACTGGGCCAAAGTTTGTTACCGAGTTTTGTGCCCATCAATTGGGGGTGCCGACAAAGATTCTGACCTTGAGCAAATGCCATTCAAGCTCCTTTTGAACTCTCTGCTTCACTCGACCTCACCTCTGCTTTTCCACGTTCATCTCTTCATTATCTATATCTATAGGAATCTGATCATAACAGTTGAACCAGAACTCCCCCCGCTGGGTATCAGACCACTTTCCATATAAGATCAGTTCCTCAACCTCCACCATCCCCAAGGGGAAGCCTGATCACCTTGGCCTGCTTTCAGTGAGAATCCCCTTAGGTCATTTAGACAAAAGGCATATTTTGGAGTAGCATATTCTTGTACCCTTCACTGATTTTCTAGAATGGAAACAAATGTCTAAATACGGATCAAAAATGTTTTCACATAGTAAATGAGAAAGTCTCATGAATGTTATATCAATCAGGCTGATAAAAATATCTCCGATTGTATGTGAAGCCCACACACTGTACCCCATGACCGAATTATTTTACCCAGCTATTATTAAATAAAAAAAAAAAAAGGACAAAAAAAAAAAAAAAAGAAAGAAACAAATGTCTTCATGCAATAACTAAGAAAATGCCATGAAGGCTATGTTAATCAGTTTGATGAAAATAGTTCAGACTGTATAGGAAACGAGCACATTGCACCCCTTGATTGCACTAATGTACACAACTATGATTTAATAATAATAATAATAAAAAGATAAAAGCAATATAAGTAAATTCTTTTTTTAAAGAGTAAATGTGACCATTTATAAGGATACATTATTACCTGTTAGGTATGACTTTTACTTTTGAAGTAGTCAATCCCTCTAAAATATTTTTTTAAATATAAAATTTCCTGATAATAAATACTATTTATTTATCAGGTAAATTTAGAAGATTATGTAATTCCAAAAGATGTTTGAATCATGTATTGAAGTTATTGTCTCAATAGTTTAGTACCTAAAAACTACTGAATTATCTTCACATAACTCTTATAAATAAGTCCTTTAAAAAAGAGGAAAACACCATGGATATACATGAATAATTCAAGGATAAAAAAATAAAATTAATAAAGAGTAGCTGATAAAATAACTAATAAAATTAAACATTTTTCCTCTAGAATTTTAGACATATTTGCCTACTATTCATTTTTACAAACTGTGTGAAATTCAGTAAATGTCAACTAATTCTTTATATTAAGGTGTTGTTTGAAGACGCTACTTAGCTTATTTGAGGAGAATAAGTTTAGAGATACTTTATATTCAGAAACTTACTTAGGAATTTTATTTTCACTTTTATAAAAGCAGTATATATTATTAAATTTGAGGGTTTTCATCCCCTGCATATAAAATTGGTAAAAGGAAAATGAGGTATTTTTGTTGGAATAAAATCAAACATGTAATCAGGAAAAAGATTAGAGAATGTTTTAAAGTAAAATGAATGATTACTTTGGAATATTAAAAGTAATCATGCTTACAATATCTCTTAATAAAATATCACAGATTATAACAAGATTGTAGTATCATTTTATTTATAAATGTCTGTGTCTGAGTGCTATATTGTGTACAACAAATTAGCAAATAGCCGAGTAAAATTTAGATATGGGTGGAAGCCATGTTAATTTGCATATTTGCATATTAAATTAAGGTGTGAGGAGAAAGGGACAGATGATAACTGTTTTCTGTTTTGCCTTTAAATGTTTGCAAATGTGTGATTCTATGTTGCTTCTTATTTGTGCATATTTGTGATGGATTTAAACTCCCAAATAAATCATCTAATGAAGACATCTAAGGAAGGAAAAATAAAGCCTAATTTCTAAAAATGCCAGCCTGTTTATGCAGTAGAAATATTCAACATATTGGAATATGTCTTGTTTTGGCCAAGAAATTCAGATTTGAGAATATATAACCTTGGAATCCCTTTTGCCCTGATCTTAGAATTTGTTCTTTTTGTTCAGTTCTGTGGCTCTAATTCAGTGCATTCATTTATCCATTTCAATAAGTGTTTGCTGGGTTCCTATCATAGTTCAGACACTGCACCGTATGCTGGGACATCTTAAGGAGAAATGTCTGTATATTCAATATGTTCTTATGAGTGTGTAAGTTACAGGGGGTTGGATGGATGGAGAGATGGGCGGATGAACTGAAGCTGTCGGGCAAACACGTTTTCTGTGACTTCCAACCTGCATTCCTCTGCTGGGTTTATCCTTGTGGTGACAGCATTCTCTACCCCCAGCCCACACCTCCAAATGCCTCTGTAAGTCACACCCCTTGGCACAGCATTGGAAGCTCCTACAAATTATAACCACTCAGTGGCACATTAGGTGATCATTTAATGATTTATATCTTCGCTTATTTCATCTTTAAATGTTTACTGACTACTGTGTTCTAAGAATCTTGCTGAGCCATGGAATCTATGTCTTCATGGATCAGAATTTAGTCAAACAATGCAGACTTTGAGCAAATAGTTGAGTGTTACGAGCATTAAACAGAAGTTTAGGGTGGGTGGTGCCTGTGGCTCAGTGAGTAGGGCACCAGCCCCATATACCGAGGGTGGCAGGTTCAAATCTGGCCCTGGCCAAACTGCAACAAAAAATAGCCTGGCGTTGTGGCAGGTGCCTGTGGTCCCAGCTACTTGGGAGGCTGAGGCAAGAGAATCGCCTAAGCCCAGGAGCTGGAGGTTGCTGTGAGCTGTGACACTACAGCACTCTACCGAAGGCAATGAAGTAAGACTTTGTCTCTGAAAAAAAAAAAAAAGAAAAAGAGGTTTAGGGAACCACAAAAGCTCAAGTAACCTTAAGGAAAAAGACATAAAAAGATACCTGAAAAAAGTTGGACTTAGTTAGAGGTTACTGGGGTTATGAGTTGATTGGTGATCAATGTAGAAAGAACTTTCCAATGAACACCAAATGTGAAAGGTCAAAGGTAGGACTAAAAGCATGTTTGTGTATGGGTAGCATTTAGAAAATGATCATAGGGTGCTAGGAAGGTTTAGGGAGGTAAGGCTAAGATTTGGTCACAAGAAGCCCAACTCAGTCACCTCTTCCACCCTGGGAGCTCCATGAAATTCTGTGATGTAATGAACCAGGCCTGTCTTGTTTAATGCTGTATTCCCATTTCCTGGTACAGTGCCTGGCAACCTGATAACACTGTCAAATAAAAAATAAAGAAATTTTTGATATTATTTCATCTGAGCAACAAATTTTACATCGAAGAAATAAATTGGTACAACTGTATTTGTAGATATAAAAATATATGCCCAGAAAGATAATTACTGACATATAGTTTCTGCTTATTAAGGTTCAATAATCTACTTACTTCACTTGTAAATTTATTATGTTGCTATAATACTTCTTAAATGGAATGAAGATTTATTTAATTTCTCATTATATAAATATATTAAAATCTGATACTTGTATGTTTCAGAGGCTATTTAAAATATCCCCTATATTTTCTTTATTGTATTTATAAATTATTACCTAATGCTTTGCTCTCATTCACATCCAATTTCAAGGTGAAAAATTATTCTCTTGGAAACAGTCTCCCTCCATATTTTACAGCTGCCAGTGTAATTTATTGTTCTCTACCACCAAATAAACATATGCCTTAAATTTAAAATATTAAATTTGTTTTGTGTCTAAATGATTCATGTAATTTTTGAGACAACATGCAGCCCTTTACTTGTTTTCACAATTACTTTTATTTGCTTTTATAAAACGTTTACCATTATAAAAGTGTTATTAGCCTGGAATAGTTTCCAGAACTTAAATGCTTAAAAAATTATGTTCTTAACCTGTGATTCCTTATTAGGCTGCAGAGTACTCATGGCCCCCAGGATATTGTTTGTAAAATGCTCAAGTTCTATATGTGCATTTATTTTATAGTCGACAAGGAAAGTTACCATATCTTTATCGCATTCGCTAATGGATCTGTCACCCTTCATAAAACAATTAAGAAGCACTGTTGTAAATAAATAAGTTTTTCTCCAAGGTTTCATAAATGCAAAAAACTCTGCTTTAGAAAATTGACTTTCTCCCCTCACGTGTTCTGTAAGCTAATTTCTCACTAAGACTGAAGCAAAGCAAGAGGTTGAATAAATGAAGGAAATTCCACATTTGGAAGATCTGGCTTTTGCTTTGGTAATGTGGAAAAGTATTCATCCCTGCAGTTTTTAATTAATATTATGTTCCACCTTGGTCAGAGAATAGTGATCTTTAACCAGATGTTCTTCGACAGGTGACTTGTGTCAGCTTACCCATAATCCCCATGGGACCATATCAAGAAGAATGTTATTAGTAATTAACTGTCAAGTTCACTTAAAGTAGTCTTAAATAATTAACACGTTATTGCTTTTGCAGACTCGCCTCTCAGAGACTGGATATCACCTTTGTGGATAACACCCAGCCTGTTCCTTTTCCTTTTCTTGAGTCTCTGAATCACTTTTTTTTTTTTTGACAAAATGCTAGGCACCCTGCTAATATTTTTTTTTGAAAAAATTTTCATAACCTTTAACAAACTACCTGGATGGCCCATTAACCACAGAGCTATTCTCTGTATGTAGAAAGTGAGTCTGAGTTATGAATTTGAGGGAAGAGAACAGAGAAGCCTTTGCTCTTCTGTACCATGTCCTGCCTTAGCTCCCCCGGGGCCAACAAGGAGCAAATTAGGCCGATTACGGACAATACAGAATATCACATGTTCACATCACTTTCAAATTGTTGTACAGTACTATGCTTTCAGTAATTTTAATCATTTTTATAAACAAAAATTACCCGTTAGCATTCAGGATCTGCAAGCCTGCAGTTTGCTTGCCTGGTTTAGGGGAGTTTATGTAGAGATTCTGCAAGGCAGTGAAGTTGTGGTAGGTCTTCATATGCCTGGATATTACAAATGCTGCTTATAAAGATATATATTAAATAGTGTTATTTGAATTCCTCGCCATAATTAAAATATGTGAAAGTGATTCTCAAGACTTTATTTAAAAAAATACTTGAAAAGTGAGAAGAAGAAAAAACAACTCATACAGTCAAGTAAGAGGAAGCTTGATGTGTTCAGGGTGGTACAAGAGCATCTCATCCAGCTGGGATGCTTAGGACCCCAAAGGCAAGTGTTTTAATCTTACTAAAGAGCATTTTATTGCATGGCAAAAAGGTCAGGGCACATTCTTTTCTGTTGGTACAATCCTAAAACTTCACACTTACAAATCCTTGTCAGTTTTGGACTTTTGTTTCAATCTGATATGTTAAAAAGTGTCTCTAATTGTTATTTCATTCTACGATTCCCTAATTTCTGGTTAAGCATATTTGCATATACATTTTAACCATTCCTGCCTTCCCTCTATAGATTGCTTATTTATTTTCTCAGTAATTTTTTGATTAGCTGTAGTTTTTGATGTCTATGTATGTATATTTATATATTAGTCTATACATTGCAAAAACATTCTTTCTCTTGTTTACTTAAGTACATCACTAATTTGTAGCACTTTTTCAAAATTATAATTTTAGTGGAGTAAGATTTAACAAGCTGCTTTCTTTATGTTAGAAATGTTTTGGGGCGTGGGGGTATAGGGGCTATTCCCAGAGGTCATGAAATTTATCTTCCTTTTTAGTAAGAGCTATGAGGCTTTGTTTTTTAAAGGAGTTGTTTACAATATCTTTTAAATTTTTTATGTTTTTAATGATCAGGTGTACATAATAATTATGGGGTCGGTGTGATGTTTTGATACAGGCATCCATTGTGTAATCAAAGCAGCATAATTAGGGCATCCATAAACTCAAGCGTTCATCATTTATTTGTTTTAGAAGCATTTTAATTCTACTATTTTGGTTATTTAAAAAAAATAAATTATGGTTAACTTTAGTCACCTTGTTGTGCCACTGAACACCAGATTTTATTTCTTCTAACTGGGTGTTCGTACCCTACAGCCACAATTTCCCCCTCGCCCTGCTCTATATTGACTACTGCCAGTGAGTTTTATACCGCCTGGTTGTTCTGTGTTGTTGCTAACATACTCTTTTTCAGATTCAAGTACTCCCTTATCCTTCTTGTAGGGACAGATCTAGCTAAACACAATCCCTCTGTTTTTAGAAAAGTATTTCTCCTTCATGTTTGAAGGATGTTTTTGCGTGTTATAATATTCTAGAATGGAGGATTTCGTTTTTCTTCAGCATTTTAAATATGGTATTCCACTCTCTCCTGGCCTGTAAGGTTATTTTCCTGAGAAATCTACTGCCAGATATATTGGAGTTCCTTAATATGTTGCTTCTTTTATTTACTTCTTCTTGTACGATACTTTATCCTTGACCTTTGATAATCAGATTATTAAATGCCCTGAGTTGAGCCTGCCTGGTGTGCCATGACATTTTCATGCCTGGATATTGAGATCTTTCTCTAGATTTCAAAAATTACTTGTCATTATTTCTTGGAATAAACTTTCTGCCTCAGTCACTCTCTCTACCCTCTCTTCAAGGCCGACAACTCTCAGGTTTGCAATTTTATTCCCCAGATCTTGAAGGTATTCTGCATTCTTTTTTATTCTGATATTCGTTCCCTTTTGACTATATATTTTCACATATCATGTGTTCAAGGTCACTGATGCTTTTTTCTGCTAGATCAATTTTGCTGTTGAGAAATTCTGGTCATTCTTCAGCTTGTCAATTAAGCTCTAAAGCTCCAGAATTTCTGCTTTTTTGGTTATTTCAATCTCTCAGTGAAACGTCTTTGATAGAATTCTGAATTTCTTCTCTGTGCTATCTGCACACTTTCTGAGCTTCCTGAAGACAGCAATTTTAAATTCTGGGTCTGGAAGACCCCGTCACTCTGTTCCTCCAGGACCGACTGGTCACATGCTGCCTGACTCGTTCCAGTTGACCGCGTCAAGTTTTCCAAGACGTTCCTGATGCTTGTGGGAGTTCGCTGATGTCTGGGCATCTTAGATTTAGACTTCTTTTTTCCTCTCTGAGCAGTCTGAGCTTGTTCACATCCTTCTCTGCAGGGCTTTCCTTATCCTCCAGGGGTACAGAGCACAGTGGTCCAAGCCTGGGGTCACCGCCGCTTTCTCAGCGCTGGGGACATCCCGCGCTCGGTGGCACTGCGTCTCCTGCAGCGTCCTGGGCACTGTCCAGGCCAGCCTGGGGGTGGCGAGGGCGCACCCTGGGTCCCCAGGCTTCTTGCTCTCTCCCCATACTTGGTCCTGATGCGAAAGAGTCTCTGGCTGGGCAGCCTGGGGCTGGTCACACAGCCGATTGCGCCGGGTCACCTGCAGCCATGGCCCGCGGGGGCTCACCGAGCAAGTGGGGACTTGCCTGGCCCTGCCCGGGCCACCGCGTGCTCAGGAGAGAGCGTGCATTAGTCAGCACGTGGGAAACCCGGTCAGGCGGGGCCTTCCCTGTAGGGAAAGTTTCCCCTCCTGGTCAGGGGAGGGTTTAGAAAGCCCGTCCAGGAGCCCTGAGCTGAGGGCTTCAGGCACCTGCCTGGGGCTCTGCTTCACGGGGGCAGAGGTAGCACCCAAGCTGCCACCAAAATACTTGAACTTATTGTGATGTGGCCCCTCCTTGTCCTTCCCTCCAACCCCAACGGGGGCTCCTGCGAGCTGCACTGTCCGGAGTCGGGGGGCGTCTTGCAGCCCCATCTCCGGGGGTCCCCAGACCTGCCTCTGAGCTGAGCGCACGCCCGGGGACGCGGCCCCGCGGCTGCACCGCCTCTGAAACCCGCTCAGGGCCCGGGCTGCCTAGACAGCTGCTGAGTCTGGGGTTTCTGACCATTGGGCTGATTTATTTATTTATTTTTATCTTTTATTGAATCATAGCTGTGTACATTAGATCAATCATGGGGTACAGTGTACGGGCTTCATATACAATCCTTGGGCTGATTTAAATGCTTCCTCCGTGGGCACGCGCAGAATTCTGCCCTGGGTTGGGTCCTGCTGTGACCAGGGAGCCCTGAGTTTCAGCACCGTGTCCCAGAGTCTCCCTCCCCCAGGCACACAGATTCCCTCCCCGCACGGCTCTGCAACACGGCTCTGCAGCATGGCTCTTCTGCTATTCTCAGAGCCTCCCCTTTTACTCAATGGTAAAACCAGCTGCTGTGATGCTTCACCTACTTTTTACCCTTATAACCGTGCCCTCTTGAACGCACGGAGGCTCCGTTAGCTGCTCCTGTGCAGGAATTCTGGAGGGTCCTACTCAGCTCCCTGCTCCACCGCTGCCCTTAAAATATCCTGCACTTATTATTATTATGTACGGTATCAGAACTGAATCACATTTTATTTTTTTTCAACCTTGAAATACAGTTTCATCATACTATTTATTTTATAGGTGGTTCTTTCCTTATTTATTTGTATGCTAATTCTGCACATGCCAAATTCCCATACATATTTATCTGTTTGGGGGCTCTTTCCTGTGCTAGAATATATAGTATAATTTGACATATATTTCTTTATTGTTCTAATATAGCAATTTAAATTGTTTAGCTTTACCGCAAGTCTTGACAACGGGCAGGTTTTCCCCTTTAAATTCCCTTGCCTTTTCCCATCTCTTTACTTTGCTTTCTGCATTCATTTGTCATTTGTCAAGTGCTGTGCGCTTATATGTTTGCATTTTGATTGAAACTCCCACTTAGTGTGAAATTTGAGTAAGAACATTGCTCTTACAATATTGTACTGTATTACTTTTCTTTCACTGTATAACCGATCACCACCAACTTTCTTACTTAAAACAACACTCATCACTCTTCTTACCCCGGAGTTTTGTAAGCCAGAAATCTAGCCTGGGATGACGCAAGACATCAGGGTATTTCAAGGCTGATATCCAGGTTTTAGTTAACCTGATTTCTTACCTAGAGTCAATAGGGGAAAATATGCTTCCAAGTCTATTCTTTGTGGAAGAATGAAGTTCTTGGTAGTTGCAGCCCTGACGGCCCCCTGTTCTTACTGGCTGGCAGCTGAGTGCTGCCTTCAGCTCCTGGGGGCTGCCTGCATTCCTCCTAAATGGGCCCCAGTGACTTCAAGCCAGTGAGGGCCCATCAAATCTTTCTCCTGCTTTAGACTTCCTGACTCAAGGTTAGAGGGCTCTTGTGATTAGCTCATTTAGATGATACCTCTCCTTAAGGTCAGCTGAGTTAGAACCTGAGTTACATCTGCAAAATTCCTTCACATGGCTAAGTTCTATCTACTCTCCTTGGTTAGCGTAGTTTAAGTACATGCTTCTAACTGTGGTCTTCAGGGTGGTTCAAGGCAACTTCCCAGGGATTCCAGACTCCTGAAGTCAGAAGTCATCTGATGACTCACGTTGAGGTTGAGATTCAACTGTGGAAGTGTACACACACACACACACTCACACACACACCCACACACACACTTATACACACACACTCACACACCCACACTGTCTCACACACACACTGTCACACACACTCACACACACACTCACACACACTCTCACACATTCACATTCACACTCTCACACACTCACACACTCATACACACATATACACACTCACACACATACACAAACACACTCATACACACTCACACACACGCACTCATACACACCCTCACACACATACAGACACAGACACACACACTCACACACACTCTCATACACACATATACACACTCACACACACTCACACACACACTCTCACACACACTCACACACACGCACTCATACACACCCTCACACACATACAGACACAGACACACACTCTCACACACACACATACTCACACCCACACACACTCTCACACACCCATACTCACACACACTCACACACACATACACACACTCGCACACACCCACATACACTCACACCCCCACACTCACACTCACACACACATACACAAACACACTCACACACACACACACACTCTCACACACATACAGACACAGACACTCACACTCACACACACACTCTCACACACACACACACTCACACACACTCTCTCACACACACACATACACATATACGCATACAGCACCCCTGAGCAGCAAGACTGATTTCTACTGGGATATGTAGATATCACCCGAAGAGCTTAGGGGAAGTGACCAGCCTGTTTACATCACTCACAACACACAAGTTCAGTGGAACTCTGGACTAGCCACTTCACAGAGCATCTGGACTGACCTCATGTCTGTATCCACTGGTGGGACGGGCTGTTCCACTAGGCTAATCCTCCCCATCCTCCCCCTAAAGCTGTCCTCTGCAAGTGGCCCTTTGCTTCTCTCAGTCATGGGGCCCAGAGGAGTAGGGAAGTAAAGAAATGGGAGAAGTGGCTCGGTGCCTGTAGCACGGTGGTTAGGGCACCGAGGATGGTGGGTTTGAACCTAGCCCGGGCCAACTAAAATAACAATGACAAATGAAACAACAACAACAAAAAAGCCAGGCATTGTGGTGGGTGCCTGTAGCCCCAGCTACTTGGGAGGCTGAGGCAAGAGAATCGCTTAAGCTCAAGAGTTTGAGGTTGCTGTGAGCTGTGATGTCACAGAACTCTACAGAGGGCAATATAGTCAGACTCTGTCTCTTAAAAAAAA
>CAUYRH010181313.1:0-11853 GCA_963574655.1 Perodicticus potto | reverse complement strand
GGGAGGGAAGAGGGAGGGTAATTGATGGGACCACACCTACGGTGCATCTTAGAAGGGTACAGGTGAAACTCACTAAATGTAGAATATAAATGTCTGAACACAGTAACTAAGAAAACGCCATGAAAGCTATGTTAACCAGTTCAATGAAAATATTTCAAATTGTATACAAAACCAACACATTGTACCCCATGATTGCATTAATGTACACAGCTATGATTTGATAAAAAAATAAGAAATAAAAAATGTTATTGTAAAAACTGCAAAACTTTGTAGCTTTGCCATTGAAAGAGTATGGTGTCTTTTGGTTTCTTGAACTAACACAAAATAAAAAGGAAGCAGCCATTGTAAGATCTCATTTGCTTCTCATAAATAGGTAACAATTTCTTTCCTTGTTACCAAATTAGGAACATGAAATTTAGAGAGGTTACCTTAACCACAGTAACACAGCTAGAAAAAAGCTTTGCAGCTAAGCAGTCTAGCTGCAAACCATTGAAGAACACAATGGTTTTAAAATTCATAGCCTTTTAAAAATTTTTTTTTATTTTTTCTTATTAAGTCATTTGTACATAGATCATAAATACATTTATGCCATTATGGGATTCAATGTGTTGATTATTTGTGCAAATTGGAGTGCTTTTATCCTACTAATTAACATAGCCTTCACCTCATTTAAATACCCAATTACAGTGTTAAGACATTTGTGTTCTACACCTGATAGATCCAACTTGTACTTGCAATATGCTCCTTAGGTGTGGTCCCCCATTAAGCCTCTCTCTATTGACCCGCCCTCCTTCCCCTTCCCTTCCCTCCTTCATCCTAGGCTATAGTTGTGATTCATCTTTCATATGAAAGTGTGAGTGATTATAAATTGGTTTCATAGCAGTACTGAGTATACAGGATATTTTTTTCCATTCCTGAGATACTTTACTAAGAAGAGTATTTTCCAGCTCCATTCATGTAAACATAAAAGAGGTAAAGTCTCCATTTGTTTTTAATGCTTCATAGTATTCCATGGTATACATATACCGTAATTTAGCACTCAGGGATCTAAACGTAGACCTGCTGTTTGATCTTGCAATTCTTCTTCTAGGTGCATATCCAAAAGACCAAAACACATTTGGCAACAAAGATATTTGCACCAGATTGTTCATTGTAGCTCAACTCATAATTGCCAAGTCATGGAAGAAGCTCAAGTGCCCATCAACCTATGAATGGATTAATAAAATTCATAGCCTTAAACACCTACATTGAAAAGACAAAAGATCACAAATTAATATCTAATGACATTTCTGAAGGAACTAGGAAAGGCAAACCAAAGCCCAAGCCAAAATAGAAAAGAAATAGGTCAGAACAGAGGTTAAACAAAAGGAAAACAAAAAATATACAAAGGATCAATAAAACAAAAAGTTGTTCCTTTAAAAAGATAGGGAAAAAAAGTGATAGACTAGCCAGGAATAGAAGAGAAAGGACTCAAATGAGCTCAAGCAGAAATGAAAAGGAAAATATTACAATTGATACCATAGATCCAAAAAGTCATCTGGAAGCACTATGAGAATCTCTAAGCACACAAACTAAAAATCATAGAGGAAATGGTCAAATTCCTGGAAAGACACAACCTCCCAAGACACAATCAGGAAGCAACGGAATCCTGAAACAGACCAACAACAAGCACCAAGACTGAAGCAGTAATAAAAAAAATCTCATGACAGCAACAAAGCCTTGGGCCAGATGGATTCACAGCCGAATTTAACCATACTTACAAAGAACTGGTAAATAACTGCAGAAATTAAAGAAGGGAATATCCTCCCCCCAAAAAATCATTCTACGATTTACTATCACCTTAATACCAAAGCTAGGAAAGTACAAAGCACAAAAAAGAAAACTATACATTAATATTCCTTTCAAACATAGATGTAAAATTCCTCAACAAACTACCAAATTGAATGCAATGGCACCTCAGAAAAATAATCCACCACAATCAAGTGAGCTTCATCCCAGGTATGCAAGGATGGTTCAACACACATAAATCAATAAATGTAATTCACCACATAAAAAGAAGCAAAAACAAAGACCATACAATCATCTCAATAGATGTAGAAAAAGCATCTGACAAAATTAAGCATCCTTTCAGGATAAAAAACCTTCAACAAAGCAGGCATAGAAAGAACATGTCTCAAAATTATAAAAGCCATATGTGAAAAGCCCACAGCCAACATCATACTAAATTAAAAGTTAAAAGCATTGCCACTAAGAACTGGAACAAGGCAAGGGTAACCACTGTCATCACTTCTATTCAACATAGTGCTGTAAGTCCTAGGTAGAGCAATCAGGCACATGTAAGAAATAAAGAGTATTCAGAACAGGAAAGAGGAGATCAAAGTATCATTTTTTGCTAACAATATGATCTTATATATAGAAAACCACAAAGATTCCACAAAAAGACTCCTGAAATTAATAAAGAAATTCATTAAACTCTTAGATTATAAAATCAATGTATACAAATCAGTAGAATTTCTATACACCAATGATAGTCAGACTGAGAGTCAAATCAAAGATTCAATACCATTACAATAGTTATAAAGAAAAGACAATACTAAGGAACATACTATCTTAAACAAGGAAGTGGAAGATCTCTATAAAAAGAACTATGAAACACTGAGGAAAGAAATCACAGAGGACACAAACAAATGGAAAAACATATCATGGTCACAGATCCACAGAATCAACATTGTTGAGATGTCTATACTACCCAAAGAGATTTACCAGATTCAATGCAATCCTATCAGAATGTCAGCATCATATTTCACAGAGCTAAAGAAAATACGTCTATGCTTCACAGAGTTCACATAGTCAAAGCAATCTTAAGCAAAAAAGGTCAAATCTGGGGGGATCACTTTACCAGACTGCAAACTATACTACAAGGCTATACTAACCAAAACTTTAAAGTTTTGGCACAAAAACAGAGAATGGAACAATGGGACAGAACAGAGAACTCAGATATAAAACCCCCAATTACAGCCAACTGATCTTTGACAAAGCAGACAAAAGTATACACTGCAGAAAAGAATCCCTATTGAATAAATGGTACTGGGAAAATCGGATGGCCACATTTATAAGATTGAAACCAGATCCACATTTCTCACCACTCACAAAAATTAATTCCAGAGATAACATACTATACAACATGAAACCATAAGAATTCTAGAAAAAAAATAGGAAAAACTCTTCTAGTTACTGGTCTAGGCAAAGAATTTATGACTAAGGCCCCAGCGGCAATCTTTGAAAATAACAAAAATAAGCAAGTGGCGCTTGATCAAATTAAAAAGCTTCTACACAGCCAAAAAAATAATCAACACAGCAAATAGATGACCTCCAGAATGGCAGAAAATATTTGCAAGCTATACATCTGATAAAGGCCTAATAACCAGTATTTACAAGGAACTCAAGTAAATCAAGAAAAAAAACAGCCCCATTATAAAGTGAGCAAAAGATATAAATAGAAGCTTTTCAAGAAAAGATAGACAATTGGACAATAAACATGGAAAACTGCTCCACATCACCAGTTACCTGGGAAATGAAAACAAAAACCACAATGAAGGATTATCTTACTCCAGTTATCACAGCTTTTATCAAAAAGTCCAAAAACAACAGATGCTGGTGTGGATGCAGAGAGAGAAATTTGAACACTTGCACACTATTGGTGGGATTACAAATTAATACAACCTTTATGGAAAAGAGTATGGAGATTCCTAAAAGAAAGGTAGACCAACCATATGATTATGCAATCACATTACAAAGTTTTTACTCAAAGGGTAAGAAGTCATTTTTATCAGAAAGATACCTAATCTTGGCATTTGAATGTTTATTGCAGCACAGTTTACAATTGCAAAGATGTGGAACCAACCTACATGCCCATCAGCTCATTAGTGGATTAACAAAACGTGGTGAATGTATACCATGAAATACTACTCAGCCATGGAGAAGGATGACTTAATGCCTTTTGAAAAAAATTAGTTGGAAATGGAGACCATTTTCCTAAGTGAAATATCTAAAGAATGGAAAAACAAACATCATATGTACTTGCTATTAAATTGGAACTAACCAATGAGCACACATATACACAGAGGGGAGTAAAACTCAGTGAAAATCATGCAAGAGCAGGGAGAGGATGGCATGGGCTAAAACTTACTTAACAAGTACAATAAACACTATTTGTTGATGGGCACACTTACAGCCCTGACTTAAATTTTACAAAAGCAATTCATGTAACCAAAAACATTTATAAACTTGTGAAATTTTAAAATAAAAATCAAAGAAGCTTAAAAAAAGAAAAAAATGAATCAAAGCTTAAAACCAAATGTTTTAAGCTTAATGTTACACTAATAATGAAGATTGTTAGGAAATTATCCATTTTCACAGAGACTCCAGTAATGATAATATTAAAATGAAAAGGTATGTTAAACATGATCAACTTCATTCCTTTTTATTTTACAGTTAAGGAAACTGAGGACTGAAAAAAAATACATTAAAGAAGAGTTCTTTCAAATGTTAATGATAAAAATGTAAGGTGATATGTTAAACCTTGCATATGTCATATGCAAGATCAAAAACAATGGCATATAACTTTGCAAACTGGGATGAAATCTTTCTCACCTCAAAATCCTAATTCAGACATTATTTTCTCAGAGATGCCTCCCAGGTCCCTACTGATGTCCACCAATTCTCTCATGGCTCCTTCTGTGATTCCATTTATGTTGTATAACTATAGAGCAACTATTTGAAGTCTGATCTGTACCTCATTTACCTTTCTCTGAGCAGGGCCCATAAATAACTTAAGTCATTTCTCACTTCTGACCTTGACAGACTACTAGGAATGCCACCAAGAAAGTATGCACACAAAGGCCAATTAAAAGCTATATGTGATAAAATAGCTAAAGTGTCTACTTCATTATTCAATTATGACCTGAAGAACTACAGTCTCACTTATGCATGCCAATCACATTCATTCTACTCAATAAAAGGAATCCCTAAACTTTCGTTTCATGCCAAATTAAGCACTTTTAGGTTGGATTTTTTTTGTGTATTTTTTGATTCAATGTACAAAGGTAATTACAGGTGCACTTAATTCTTATTTGACTGTTAATCATCTTAAATGTCAAAAAAAGATTATGGTCATGTGGATTAAATGAAAACAAAGCACTTGGTAAGTACTACTTGTTAATATAGTATGTCATTATCTGTTGTTTCTTTTCTAATCCAGACACATATAGTATTTTAAGAAATATGAAAAATTCCACCCAATATACTACTTTATTTTTCCTTTAGAAATCCCTGAAATTTGCTCCTATGTATCTAAAGATTGATAATTTAGCCTTCTTTTAGGGATCACTATGCTAGATATACAAACTATTAATAAACATAGTTTACCATGGCATAAGTGATATGAAATAAGAATTCAGAATTAACCTCTTAAAGAACATAAATATAGAAAAGTGATAAAGGAGTGAGAAAGAGTCCTTTATAATTATGGTCATAGGTCATAATAATTTGTTTCTTAGTTTTAAGGCAACTGTCATTCTATTTGATTCTTTTTACAAATACAAGTTTAGGAATCAAAAACTTGCGTCTACGCTGTTTATATGAATACCAGAAGTATTAAAACATTCATAAAATCCGAGTTCTAAAACTTCATCCCTTTACTTCAGCTCCTTAGTTTCCATACAACATTGCCCAACTTAAAAATTTTTTAATATCTGCATCACCAAATTTAGGTCCTATAAGAAAGCTGTGACTAGATTAAAAATTTCAAAAATTAGAAAAAAAAAAGCTTTGGACATTTAATACTTCTCTGGAACTCTTCTTGATGACTACCTTTACTACTGCCAAGAACTTCCTGCTCAAGTACAGTTACGAGTTAGGAAATCAGGGAGGCCAGCTAACCTACCACTATTTCATAATTAATGCCCATAACTCTTTGCCACTTTGTCAGCAGGGCAGTTTCTTGTTGTTTCGCATCTTCTATGTCTTCTATTCTGGCTGACAGCAGTGGATACTCTGAAATTATCAAGGCAATTAAGTTAGTGACAAATCGCAAATGTCTTTGCATCTTTACATTCTATACCAGGGAACACTGTGACCCAAACCTGTAAATGATATTAAGTCAACTTTTCGCCCAATATATAGGTTACTTTCATTTCTAATCTTATTTTAATAATTTAATTTAGTATTCCACAGTTTGATACTATCTTTTAATATGTGTAGATGTCTTTCAGATCTTAACTGTATTTCCACTATAGCATCCACATATTATATAACTTTTATTTAAAAGTATGAGGACTCTGAGTTACTCCAGAATTCACCTGGTAGTCCTTTTAGTGACTCTATAGCAGAAAGCCATGTCAACTTCCATGTAAGTTTATCTCTTTCATTTTCATTTACTTTTCTCGTAAGAAAAAGGATTATGCTATTACTTAGCAAGAAAAACTAAAAAATTAACAAATTATAGATAAAACTCCATGTTCAATGAGAAAATATAGATAAAACACTGAAAAAGAAAGTTTGTACAATAAACTAAATGCCTATAATTGGAATCCCTCTAATTGGCAAAAGAGAAATGAGAAAAAAGAAGAAAAACACTAAAATTATGTAAACGATACTGAATGAAAAATGCTTAGGTAAAGCAAGAAACTCGTTGAGAAGAATGTTAAAGTCAGATTCAGAGATTTTTAAGTTTCATCACAGTTTTCTTCTTATAAAAGATAGTCTTTTTAAAACATAGAGTCTTGCTCTATCACCTAGGATAGAGTACAGTGACTTAATCACAGCTCACTGCAACCTCCAGCTCCTGGTCTCAAGCAATCCTACCACCTCAGCCTCCCAAAGCACTAAGATTACAGGCATGAGCCACCACACCCAGCCCCATCACAGTTCTTACTACTATGAGTTGTTTATCAGAAATCTCTGTAATGGAGTACTCTCTAAATTAATTTTTCAATACGCCTTTTATCAATCAGATTTCAAATTTAAGGATTGTTCTAAAATTCACATTTCTCATTAGCTGATTACTCCTTAGTTGGAATTAGAAGCTTTCATTCCAGACATTCTGGAATACAGATTTGTTCTGCTTTAAGTTAAGAAAATGATTCTGTTTTCTATTCGAGAAGTTGAAAAATAAAAAGCTATATTTTAAAACATGGAGACTAGATCCTCCAAATAAGTGTTTTATCTTTAAAATTAAATTCAGTACAGAGGTCAATGGACACAAAAGTATAGGTAGATAGGAGAAATAAGTTCTAGTGTGTTTTATCAAAATCACATGGCGAGTATAATTAACAATTTATTGCATATATTCTTTTAAAAATTTTTGATACAAAATAATTGTACACATTTATGGTGTACATAAGATAGTTTGACACATGCATACAATATGTATTAGGATTACATGTGCATATAATGGTAATTACAATATTCAGCACCTCAAATATTTATCATTTCTTTATGTTGAGAACATTCCCTAGCTTCTGTAGCTATTTTGAAGTATACAACAATTTACTGTTAATCATCATCAACCTATTGTGCTATTGAACACTAAAATTTATTCTATTTGAACATAGTTTTGTACGTATTAACAAACCTCAGTTCATCTCCCCTCCTCTCTACCAACCTCTGGTAACCATGACCCTATTCCCTGCTTTCCTGAGACCAGCTTTTCTTAGCTCCCACATACAAGAGGGAATATGCAATCTTTGTCTTTCTCTGCCTGGCTTATATCACTTAACATTATGTTTACCAGTACTAAGTTGCTTCAAATGACAGAATTTCATTCTTTTTATAGCTGAATAATATTCCATTGTGTATATATCCCCCAAATTTTCTTCATCCATTTACCTTTCAATGGGCATTTAGATGGCTTTCATATATGGTACTTCAAATAGTGCTATAATAAACATGAACATGTAATTATCTCTGATATACTCATTTCCTTTCTTTTGGATACAACCCAACAGTGGGAATGCTGGATCATGCAGCAGACCTATTTTTAGGTTTTTAAGGAATCTCCATACTGTTTTCCACTGTGGCTGTACTAATTCATATTCCCAGAAATAGGGTGCTAGAGTTCCCCTTTCTCTTCATCCTTGCCAATATTTGGTATGTTTTCTCTTTCCGATATAGTAGGGAGAGATGAGATCTCATTGTGGTTTAATTTCCATTTTCCTAATGATAACTGATGCTGTGCTTTTTTTCCCTGTTGCTTGGCTATTGTATATTCTTTTGTGATGTCTACTCAGATACTTGCCATTTTCAATCAGATTCTTTTTGCTCCTGAATTGAGTTCTTTATATATTTTCCTTATTTATCATCTTGTCAGATAGTTTGCAAATATTTTTCTTTAGGTTGTCTCTTCATGCTGTTGATTGTTTCCTTTGTTGTGCAGAAGCACTTCAGCTTGATATAATTTCATCTATCTGTTTTTGCCTTTGTTGTCTATACTTTTGATGTCTGACCAAAAAAAATCTTTGCCTAGATGGAGGTCCTGAAGCATTAGGAGTCCTACTGTCTTCTTCTTTTAATTTCATATTTTCAGGTCTTACATTTAAGTCTTTAATCCATTTTGACTTTTCTTTTGCAAATGGTGAGATATAGGGATCTAGTTTTATTCTTCTGGACATGGATATGCAGTTTTTCCAGGACTATTTATCAAGAGACAGCCCTTTCCCCAATGTGTTTCCTTAGTACCTTTGTCAAAAATGAGTAGGTTATAAAAGTGCCAATTTATTTCTAAATTCTCTCTTCTGTTTCATTGGTGTGTATGTCTGTTTTTATGCTAGTACCATACTCTTTTATTTATCATAGCTTTGTAGTGCATTTTGAAGTCTGCTAATATGATATCTGCAATTATGCTCTTTTTTGCTCAGGATTGCTTTAGCTATTTGTGGTCTTTAGTGACTTCAAACAAATTTTCAGACTTTTTTTCTATTTCTGTAAAAAATGTCATCAGCGTTTTGTTAAAGATTATATTGTACATAATTTGGGATAGGATGGATATCTTAACAATACTAATTATTCTAATAATGGAAATGAAATATCTTTCCAATTTTTTTGTGTCTTCTTCAATTTCTTTCATTAGTATTTTGTACTTAGAAGTCTTCTTTTTCTTTGGTTAAAGGTATTTCTAGGAATTTTATTTTTCTTGCAGTTAATGTTAAGGGGATTAATTTCTTGATTTATTTTTATGTTGTTGCTGCTGATATTTTAAAATGCTACCAATTTATATACATTGATTTTATATCCTGCAATTTTACTAAATTTGTTTATCACTTCTAACAGTTTTTTGGTGGAGTCTTTAGGCTTTTCTAAATATAAGATTATTTTGTTGGCATACAAGGATAATTTGACTTCTCCCTTTCCCATGTCAATGCCCTACATTTTTTCTCTTCCTCAGTTGCACTGACTAGTACTTCTTTTACTATGCTGAATAAAAGTGGTGATAGTGGCCAGAAGCAGCAGTTCGCACCTGCAATCCTAGCATTCTGGAAGGCTGAGGCAGGTAGCTTGCTTGAGCTCCAGAGTTGGAGACCAGCCTGAGCAAGAACGAGGTATTCTCTACTAAATAAATAAATGAATAAATAAATAAATAAAATAGAAAAAACTAGCCAGATGTAGAGGCAGCACCTATAATCCCAGCGACTTGGTAGGCTGAGGCAGCAGGTGCACTTGAACCCAGGAGTTTGAAGTTGCTGTGAGCTATGAGGCCACTGCACTCTACCCCGGACAACACAGTGAAACTCTATCTCAAAAAAAAAAAAAAAAAAAAAAAAGATGATGGCAAACATCCTTATCTTGCTCTATTTCTTAAAGGAAAGCCTTTCAACTTTTGCCTTTTGATTATGATGTTAATCATAGGTTTACCAAATATGGCCTTTATTATTTTTTAGGTATTTTATCTATATTCTCACTGTTTTGAGAGGTTTTTTAAAATTATAACAAAATAAGTACTTTTTTTCCTTTTCTTTTTTTTTTTAGAGATGGAGTCTGACTTTGTCACCCTTGGTAGAGTGCCATGGCGTCACAGCTCACAGCAACCTCCAGCTCTTGGGCTTAGGCAATTCTCTTGCTTCAGCCTCCCATGTAGCTGGGACTATAGGCGCCCGCCACAACGCCCAGCTATTTTTTGTTGCAGTTTGCATGGGGCCAGGTTCGAACCCTCCACCCTTGGTATATGGAGCTGGCACCCTACTCACTGAGCCAGAGGTGCCGCCCACCTTTTTTTGCTTTTTAAAAAATTTTAGAATATTACAGGGTTATACACGTGGGTGTATTACAGGGGTATTACATTTTGGTTACATAATTTGCTTTTGTACATTTTAAGTCAAAGTTGTAAGTGCACCTTTCCCCCAGAATGTGTACATTGTACCCAGCAGGGTCCAATCTTTCCTCCTCCTTCCCACCTACTTAATCTGTTGAAATGTACCTCCCTATGTGCCTATTAACTGTTGATCTACTAGTTCCAATTTAGTGTTGAGTACACATGGTGTTTGTTTTTCTGCTCCAGCAACAGTGCACTTAAATGAATGGTCTCTACTTCTATCCATATTGTTACAAGATACTAGGATCACCCTTTTATGGCTGAGTAGTACTCCATGGTACACATATACCACATTTTATTAATCCATTCATGTACTAATGGACACTTGGGTCGTTTCCACATATTTACAATTGTGAATTGTGCTGCTATGATCATTCGCATGCAAATGACTTTATTATAAAATGTTTTTTTTTTCTTCAGGTAAATACCTACAGGTGGGATTGCTGGGTCCAATGGAGGGTCTACATTTAGTTCTTTGAGGTATCTCCATACTACTTTCCATAGTGGTTGTATTAGATTGCAGTTCCACCAGCAGTAAATAAGTATTCCTTCCTCTCCACATCCGTGCAGGCATGTCTTGTTTCACGACTTTTGAAAAGAGCCACTCTCATTAGAGTTAGGTGATTTGCAGTTCCCTGATGATTGGAGAAGTCAACCAGTTTTTCAAGTGTTTTTTGGCCATTTAACTATCTTCATTTGAAAAGTTTCTGTTCATGTCTTTTGCCCACTTTTTATTTGGTTTGGTTTGTTTGATTTTTTTGTTGATTTCCTTGAGTTCTTTGTACATTCTCATTATTAGCCCTTTATAGGATGTATAGCATGCAAATTTTTGCTCCCATTCTGTAGCTTGTCCTTTTGCTATACTGATTGCGTCCTTAGCTGTGCAGAAACTTTTACATTTAATTATGTCTCATTTATCTATTTTTGTTGTTCCTGTGATTGCCTTTGGGGTCTTCTTCATAAATTCTTCCTAGATCAATATCTACAAGAGTCTTTCTAGCACAGTCTTCTAGAATTCTTATAGCTTCATAACTTAGGCTTAAGACTTTTAACCATCACAAATTAATTTTTGTAAAAGGTGAGAGGTGCAGGTCCTGTTTCAGTCTTTTAACATGTGGCTATCCAGTTCTCCAGGCATCATTTATTGAAGAGGGCTTCTTTACCCCAGTGTAATTTTTTGTCTAATTTGTCAAATATTAGATGAGAATATGAGGATAGTTTTAACACTGGGTTCTCTATTTGATCCATTGGTCTATGTCTCTGTTTTCATGCTAATACCATACTATTTCGGTTATCATAGTCTTTTTTTTTAATTTTTATTAAATCATAATTGTGTACATTGGTGCAATCATTGGGCACAATGTGCTGACTTTATATACAATCTGAAATATTTTCATCGAACTATTTAACATAGCCTACATGGCCTTTTAATCACTATATGAAGACATTTATATTCTACCTTTAGTAATTTTCACTTGTACCCTTGT
>CAUYRH010181308.1:0-10025 GCA_963574655.1 Perodicticus potto | reverse complement strand
TGACATTTCTAACATTTCCTTATAGGTGGAATCCTCTACAGTATCTACCTCACAGCCCCTGGGGGGGTTGCTCTGGACTGGTTTTTCATGATGCCAGGAGTTTTCTGCTGGTTCTTCCTCATGATTTCTTTTATCTGTTTCTTTGTCCTAATTTTCCTTTCAGTTCCTCCTGCTCTTTAAATTGCCATGCTTCTGGACTAGGGTTCGACGAGTCCAGATCTCTACTGCTTTTGCCTTCCTCAGGGGGTCCAGAAGTCTCACGCTGTCTCCCTGTGTCCCCAAAGGGATGTTTCTGGTAAGATCTCACCAGCTAGAGATTCACTAAAGATTTTTTTAATTTCTGAGGAATCTGTTGTTATTTCATCTTTACCATTTCTGATTGATGAAATTAGAGATTTTGCTCTTTTTTCTTGGTTAATTTAGCCAAAGATTTGTCTATTTTATTAACCTTTTCAAACAACCAACTTTTTGATTTATTGATCTGTTGTATAATTCTTTTGTTTTCAATTTCATTTAATTCCGCTCTAATTTTGGTTATTTCTTTTCTTCTGCTGGGTTTGGGACTGGAATGTCCTTCCTTTTCCAGTTGCTTGAGATATCCCATTAAGTTGTTAACTTCCTCTCTTTCGGTTCTCTTGAGGAAGGCTAGCAGTCCTATAAATTTCCCTCTTAGGACTGCCTTTGCTGTATCCCAGAGGTCCTGATAATTTGTGTCTTCATTATTGTTTTGTTCCAGAAATTTGTTAATTTCCTTCTTTTTTTTTTTTTTTTTTGAGACAGAGCCTCAAGCTGTCCCCCTGGGTAGAGTGCTGTGGCATCACAGCTCACGGCAACCTCCAACTCCTGGGCTCAAGTGAGTCTCTTGCCTCCACCTCCCAAGTAGCTGGGACTACAGGTGTCCACCACAACGCCCAGCCATTTTTTGGTTGCAGCTATCATTGTTGTTTGGTGGGCCTGGGCTGGATTCGAACCCGCCAGCTCAGGTGTACGTGGCTGGCACCCTAGCCCGTTGAGCCACAGGCGCCGAGCCAGTAATTTCCTTCTTAATTTTGTCTCTGACAAGATATGTTTTTGTATGAGTATGCAGATTCCTGTTGTTACTGAGTTCAACTTTAATTCCAAGATGGTCCAAGAAGATGCAAGGAATAATTTCTATTCCTTTATATTTGCTGAGGTTAGACTTGTGACCTAAGATGTGATCAAGTTTGGAGTATGTTCTGTGGGGTGTTGAGAGTAATGTATATTCAGTTTTGTTAGGATGAAATATCCTGTAGATGTCTGTTAAATCCAAATGTTGAATGCTTAAGTTTAAGTCTAAAATTTCTTTGTCTAGCTTCTTATAGGGAGATCTGTCCAACACTGCCAATGGACTGTTAAAATCCTTGACTACTATGGAACTGGAGGAAATCAAGTTGCTCATTTTGGTTAGAGTCTCTCTTATACGTTGAGGCACATTCTTGTTAGGTGCATAAACGTTAATAATTGAGAACTCATCATGTTAAGTGTTACCCTTAACAAATATGAAGTGACCATCCTTATCTTTCCTTACTTTTGTTGGTTTAAAGCTTATTGTATTTGCGAATAAAATTGCAACACCTGCTTTTTTTCTGATTTCCATTTGCCTGGAATATAGATGACCATCCCTTTACCCTTAGTCTATATTTATTTTTTAAGGTAAGATGAGATTCTTGTATGCAGCAGATATATGGCCTGAGGTTTTTTATCCAGTCAGGCAATGTGTGCCTATTTAGAGGACAATTTAAGCCATTTAAATTAATTGAAAATATTGATAAGCCTGGTAGAATTTTGGGTATCGAGTTTCTCAAAAGTTCAATGGACATTTTTAATCCTTTTGCCACTGTGGAAGTTGGAATTTGATCAAAAGTTTCTGAGTGAGTTTACTTTTGTGGTGGAGGATTGAACTGGTCATTATGGGGGATAGGTCTGAGAATATCATGAAAAGCTAGTTTAGTTATGGCAAATTTCTTTAACATGTGTATGTCATGAAAGTATTTAATTTCTCCATCATAAATGAAACTCAGTTTAGCTGGATACAGGATCCTGGGTTGAAAGTTACTCTGTTTTAGGAGATTAAAAGTTGATGACCACCCTCTTCTACCTTGAAAGATTTCATCAGAGAGATCTGCAATCATTCTAATATTGTTCCCCTTGTAGGTTATGGTTTTCTTATGTCTGGCTGCTTTCAGAATTTTCTCCTTCATATTAACTTTAGTGAAGTTAATTATTATGTACTTGTGGGTTGTGTTACTTGGGTTGAGTCATGCTGGGGTTCTGAAACTGTCTGCGGTCTGAATTTCAGAATCTCTTGGCATGTCTGGAAAGTACTCCTTCATAATCTAATGGAAAAGGGCCTCTGTGCTTTGCAAAGCAACTTCTTCACCTTCAGAGATTCCTATAAGGTGAATATTAGTTTCTTCAAATTATCCTAAAGCTCTCCAAGAGAATGATCCATTTTTGTTCTCCATTTCTCTTCCTCTTTTAGAGTTTGGGAGTGTTCAAAAGCTTTGTCTTCAAAGTCAGAAATCCTTTCTTCTACTTGCTCCATTCTATTCCTGAGGGATTCTACTGTATTTCTCAGATCTTTGAGGGCTGCAAGTTCTTGTCTCAAAGTGTCAAAATCTTTGGTGATTTTGTCTTTGAGTTTGTTGAATTCTTGAGGCAACTTTTGAATTGCTTCTTGAATTTCTAATTGCAATTTTACTTCTATTCTATTGGTCTTATTTGCAATCCAAATTCTGAATTCAATTTCTGACATCTTAGCCATTTGTTTATGAATAGGATCTTCAGTTGTGTCTGCCATATTGGTCCTTGGGGGAATTGATCTACTCTGGTTATTCTTGTTACCAGAATTTTTCCACTGATTCTGCCTTATGAATATTTTACATCATTTGGCTAGATGAGCAGATAAGGTGAAATTTGGTTGGAGGGCTCCTGGAGTAGTGATTAAGCAGTCCTTTGCTCACAAGTGGGGCTGGTATCTCTACCTTTTCCCCTAGAGCTTTGCAAAGGACCTGTACAGTGCTACGGCCTGAGACACTGGGGACTTGCTTGGTGTGGTGGGGCTAATTAGCTCTGTCTTGTTTTCAGCTGGTCTCTGTCCTACCTTAGTGAATCAGTTACTCTGGGTTGAAATCTCAACTGTGGAAAAATACCAGCAATTAAGTCACCCTGCCCCTCCTTGGGCAACAACTAGAAAAGGAAAATCAAACCTTCCCACAACCACACATCCCGGGTACCACTTTGGATAGTTCTCAGATGATTGGTCCAGTTCAAGAGATCCAAATCAATTGTCTTAGTTAGCACCCGGTCTCAAGTGGGAGAGTTCAAAAGGTCTCTAGTAACTAGTTAGCAGTGGTCTGCTGGCAGCTCGAGTATGACTCATTCTGGTGCTCCGTTGAGTCATAAGTATACCCCCAGGAAATAAATTAGTCTGGGAAGGTTGATGTCTCCTTCCCCACCTTGCACCTCTGTCACTCCCAGTCACTGGTAACCCCACAGGGCTGTGACCCAGTTCCCTCCAAAGAGCAGATGCTCCAGGGGTTTGGACCTGCATGAGTCACAGGGAGATCTATGTTTCCTTGGCCAGGCCTCCAAACTCTACCACTATCCAGCAGGGGGAGCTGAGACCTGACAGCCTTGGGTGGTTAATAGAAGCTGGGAAAATTCACCCAGTTCCAGTACCACCCCTGGTTAATGTTGCTGACACTTATATTTTCGCAAAATTTGTGATTCTTTCCTAGATATATTACCCTGTGGACCAGGTGCTGTGTGAGTTCACAGAAATTGCGACTCAGCTCTAGCCTGTGCCAGTGCCTGGAGCTGGTGTGTCTGTCTCTGCTGAAGTTTGTGTTGGGCGGACACAGTTAGAGCTCACAATCAGCAATCAGTTCCAGCCCCGCCCACCTGATTTTGTCTTAGGTATGATCCCCTGGGCGCTGGGTGCTTCTTAGGTTCACTAAAGCAGTCCTCTGGCTGAGCGCCATCTTGGGAGTATGCCATCTCTGTGCACGAATCTTCTATTCTCCATCTCTGCTGTGCCCCAGCCCCACCCACCTGATTTTGTCTTAGGTATGATCCCCTGGACGCTGGGTGCTTCTTAGGTTCACTAAAGCAGTCCTCTGGCTGAGCGCCATCTTGGGAGTATGCCATCTCTGTGCACAAATCTTCTATTCTCCATCTCTGCCGCGCCCCACCCAGGCAGGTACCACCTCAGGAATACCCTTTACTCATGGAGCCTGCGTTTCCATCCCAGATAGGTTCTGCCAGTGTCTGCCACCGGAGAAGGTGCCTGGCTTTCTCTGGTTGCACAGAAAGGCAGGGAATGTCTGTCCAAAACATCCCTAGGGGTGTGAGCCCTATTGTTCCTGCAGCTGCTGCTGTTGCTCTGTCCCATGGGGCACCGCCTCTCCCTCTCTGATATGGTCTGTCTTCTCCCTACCCCTGTGCCGCAGAATCAGCACAGACCTACAACAGCCCAAGCCCTGTCACACCTCTTGAGAAAATGCCCAAGAATCTGGACTCCATGGGGACAGGATTCCAGACCTTGGGGTGAGAGTGGAGGGGAGTTCTGGGAGTTCAGAATTGCAGGTAAAGAATATGTACAGTTTTATATGGTTTTATGCCTGGCAGGAGAGGCCATGGCACCTTAGTAGGGGAGGGAGGTCCGGTTTTTAGAGGTTCTCTCCTATGGGGTAAAATGGGAGGACATTTGAACTCTGCTCGCTTGTTTGTAGAAAGTATACTGCGAGATGTTCTCATTGGGGAGGGGACTGCTGTCTACTTGGCAATGGATTTTGTACATATTGTTTATATCCTTGGGGTCACAGCTTGCCTCAGTAGGGTTAATGTGTGTTCTTCAACCTTCTCTCTTGGCTCAGCTCCAAACCATCAGCTTATTTGCTAAACTTCTGTCCTTTAACTCTCCTTCTGGATGGGAGCCTCTGTGGAAAGCTGTTTCCAGTCTGCCATCTTGCTCCACCCCCTAGAACTCAATTTTTAATAACACAAAGTTCTAAGGATTTATAAGATGAAAATAAGTTTATTTAACATAACAACATTGATGTAAAAATTAATGAGTAAATGTTTAATAATTTAACAATTCAATTAAATAATACCTTATCTCCCACAAAGAAAGCGAATGAAAATAAAAATGAAGGATCATAGGAAGCAACATTTTAAAATCAAAAAGACAATAAAAGAGAGAGCAAGAGTTAAAGTAAAGTATAATGTATTCGGAAGTAATTTCAGTGGACTAAATAGAGCCACAAATTTGGATCTGTGCTTCACAGCAACTATTGAAAAGAAGGAAACATATTCAATTAGTACATATTAATTCAAAATGAAGGAAAAAAATGAATGAAAGTCCACCTGTTTTTTAGTCTTAAAATATTTTCTAGAACTGAGAACTGTAAGAAATATCTGCTACACACTTACAGGGAGATTAGACTAAATCTTTGAAACATTCTGATAGTAAGTGTGATATTAAATTTTCTGTGACTTTTCCTTTTTATGTCCCATGATTGTGACTACAATATCTTCTAATTTTCCATAATCTATTTATTCAACAATTCTTGATTATGTGCATTCATATAATCGGTGCTGGTTATTAAGGAAGCCATGGTGAAGGAGACATACCACCTCCCCCTATGTGGTGCTCCTAGCCTAGAGAAATGTGGAAATAAAGGCAATTGAGCCCTAAGATTGGAGAAATCAGTGAAAAAAAAATCAAGGAAAGAGAGGGGTGATAGAAAGAGTCCTTAAGGATTAGACAAACTTTCCAAGGCCGTATGGGGAAAAAGTCATGGACATTCTGAGGAACAAAAGTCTGCACAGTGCAGAAAGGTCATACAGGTAAAAGAAGAGATGAGACTACAGATGTATGTAGGTCATTAGATTATAAAGGGTCTTATATGTCTGGACTTTGTCATTGAGGACAATGAACCAAGGTGAATTGAAGTTTAATGAAAGTGCTTTTGGGGTTTACCAAATAAAGGAAAACAAAAGAAACAAAAAAGAACAACACCCAAGCAAACAAAAAACTGAACTCTAACCATGCCATTGCTATGACCTGCTGCTCATCCCTAAAGCAGCAGTTGATTCCTACTCCAGGAAGACCAGACTGCTAGGGACACAGCCATTTCCCTTGAGTCTTGGGTCTCTTCCAACAGAGGCATACTTTACCATCCTTGCAGAGGTCATCAGCAACAGCAGTAAAGATGTCTTCGTGGCTTGCAGTGATATTAGCTGCTTCACAGTTTTCTGCCTTTCAATGAAAGGGGACAGTTTCTGCTAACAAAATTAAAACAACAAATTTACAAACTGTCAGCAAATTCTTTGTTATGGTTATGTCTTTAAAGAATTGAGGACAGTGAGCTTTGTTTTCCTTAAAGGACAAGGACTAAGCAGATTGTCTCCCCTGGGTGCCAGGAGAAAGGAAAAATGCATGTCTCCTCAGCACAAGCCTCAGTCTTCCCAAGCATGCATCCAGGTCTTCTCCAAACAGCAATCCTACTCTGACCAGACACTTCCAACCAGAGATGCTCACAGAGCAGGGATTTCATGTTTTTACCCAATGAAACATTAAAATACTTAAGTATTTTATATATAATTCTTAAGCTCTCTGATAATGCACAGAAATTATGCTTCACCTCTGGTGACTGATGAGGCCACTTCAAATTTCAGGCATTATTTAATAATATCTTTGCTTACATGTCAGTTGTTATAATTATTAGCCATAAAGATAGTGGGGTATATGTATGGGGAAAATAGTTTTAATTATTTAATTTTGATGGTGTAACAACACATCCTTGCCACTGTCATATTTGCAAATTCACATCTAGCAATAACATGTAACACCTACGTTGTTTAGTATTTTTCTGCGTGCGTTTTAATTTTAAATTCTGAGAATCCATACAATTAATACTTCAAACTAAGGGGACTTTAGGGCTCAGCCACCCTCAAGGAAATATTAAAAGAAATATGAAAACACACTGAGAGACCAGAGAGAAGATTGTGATAGGTTGGGCAATGCAACTTCATTGGGGATTTCAATGATTGAATTATTCACAGATAATATCTATTTTGACAGCCTTCTTTTTCTAATAAGAAAACCACTCACAGATAAGTCTTAACTTTCCTTTCAGCTGATGTAGTTTGGGGAAGGAGTCACCTTTAACAAGGTGGTAATATGTGCTTAGGAGAGCATGGAATAGTGAAAGGGCATGCAATTTTGGAACCAGTTCAAACCCTAGCACAATCCCCTTCATAACCTCATAAGTCACAAGGCTTCGGAATACTCTCCAGGACTCTGATTTTTCAAATACAATCTGCTTCACAGATATGTGAGGTTAAGCTATTTGACTCATGCAAAAGAATTGGAAGTAACAAAACTGTGCTTGCCTAACTTAGAAAAAGTGAATTTAGAGGATAAAATTATTGTCTTACGTGTTCTGCCAGATCTGTCAAAAAGAGATTGGGATTTGGTTTATTGATCTTCATTGCATCTGGGTGCAAAATATCTCCAAGAGGTAAAAGATACAGAAAAGCAAATTTTTACTGAATACAAGATTTGTTAAAAATTTAAGTCTGTGATGAGCATTTGTCATAGTTATTTTGTAGAAATCCTTTTTGTCCTGGGTAGAAAGTTGCTTAGAACACCTCTAGGGCCTCTTCCATCTAAGTTTGTATGGAACAGACTGGGAATAAAGACAAGGACTAGTGTTCAAAATCCTCTGGTAAGTTTAAGTTTATTTCATTGAATGGGTCTCTGAAAGGAAGGAACCTGACTTTCCCCATCTACACCTCCACTCCTGCCTCCCATGACACACCCCCATAATGGTTTCCAGTGGCAGAAGTCCAAGAATCATGTTGTTTGATGAGTAAACACCCTTTTATGCCTGGAGGATCAACCCTAACAGTCAAACAAACTGAATTAATGCCTAATGCCGAAAGCAGAGCACTTTGGATTTTATAGAGTGGTTCAAACTACTGATATTTCCAGCCTGATCACTGTCTCCCTAGAGGAAAAAAATCACTTTGCTTCACTTCACTTCATTATGACAAACTTTTGGGAACATAATTGACCAAAGAAACCTCTAAATTTAAAATGCATGTTGAGGTTCTTGAGTAGCAGGAGTCTAAACCCAGTGTACATAGAGGTCGTGAACTGACATATGTTTTTCACTTCTTAAAAGTAAATGTTCTGATTTGACTTGATTTGTATCTAGGGTGAGTAAAGTTAAAACAGAGATGAAATGTATAAGCTTTTGGAAAGAAGGACCTAAGTCTGAACTGAATTTTACCTAACAGAAATTAGCCCTATAGGGAGAATAATTTTGTGTTATTTATTTGCCCTATACACAGCCTAGCTAGAGTTTATGGTTATACACAGCTTAGCTAGAGTTTATGGTTGCCAACATAACACCATTTATACACAGCCTAGCTAGAGTTTATGGTTGCCAGCATAACACCATTTCATGAAATCTCCCTCATACCATATTAAAATCTTCTACTTCTTCAGATTACTTGCCCTCCCAGACCTAGATGAGATAACTTGCTCTCTGGGAATGCAACCTGGCAGGGAACACCTGACACCGGGGGCTCTGCTGCTATTAGCTATTTATTCTAAAAAAAGGAATGCCTAACTCCTTGGTCTTCTGTGGCTCTAGTAGACAAAAAATGAATTATGAGGAAGAGGTAAAGAAACGAGGGTGAGAAGGAGCCCAGGACAGATGATTTTTCCTTCGCAATGTAGTTTCAGGCAGTTTATGAGATAATCCTAATACAGAGATTTGTGAGTTAAGAAGTGACATTATTCAATGGTATTCTCTTCCCTACTCTTCTAAGGTGCTTTCCAAATTCTAGAAACTGAATGTTTAAATAAACAAAACCTAGGAGATAGGGATTATATCATCACATCTGTTAGCATAGGAAGGCCAATATTCTCCTTAATGTGGAATCACTGATATTCTGAAGGGTAGTGCACATCATTTCTTACCACAGACTTAGCACTTCACTGCTATTAAAAACTATGGGACTCCAATTGAACCTGTTATGAATTAATCTGAAGTTGATATTGAAATGTAAAAGTACTTAATAGTCAACTCCTAATTCTCTTGACAAAAATAAAGCATGGCCACAATGTACCATCTTCATCATAGGTAGCCCTGGAAGTCATATTCTACCAATACCATGTCTTCTTTTATATTTGGAATAGCTCTTTCTGTAACTTTCCCAACCCCTCACCCTGCTGTGAATCATCTTTATCACTCCTGCTCTGAATAATTGTGGGGTGCTTTTAAGATAAATGGGAAGGAGGTAAAAATTAAATCAAGGTACTCTAAGCACCACATATTTGCTCAGAACATTATGCTTTTTAATATCTAGGGCAACATTTATCTTTAATTAGGAAGAAAGAATACATATTTTATCATGTCGGATCTAGTTAATCTTAATCATTTTTTTCTTTGTCCCCATGCATTTTGGAATAAATGTTATTCTCCATTCATTTTGACACTAAACTAATTGGATAAATTAAAAAAAATCTATTAAAAATCCTACTTTGACTTGGGAGAGTAGATAAGAATGTATGGGATGTATGGGAGGGGAGGATGTGCAAAAGGGAACAAAGAGCATTCTGAGATGTCCTTGTTTCTAAGCTGCAACAAATATTTATCTAAGCACATAAGATTGCTAAATAATGATGCATATTACCTGATTATCACCTCATACTATAGAAGCCAAACTCCAAATTGTATGAATCACTTTATCTGAGAATTCAGAGCTCAGTTAGAATCACAAAGAAGTGATTTTTCATATTCATATGCAATCCAAAAGCAGTTTCGAGTTTGATTGCTGTGTAATCCTAAATTATTGTATATCAAGACATTGGAAATACTGAAAAATCTTCTAGATAATGGAATAAAATGGAAGAGGACTTTTTTGTTATTTTTCTTTTTTTCTTTTTATTAAATCATAGCTGTGTACATTAATGCAATCATGGGGTA